>VKOC01016188.1:0-195182 GCA_009364415.1 Spea multiplicata
TTAACACTTTTGATTTAACCATTTTAGTGCCAGTCTGTCCTAAA
The DNA here is from genome assembly GCA_009364415.1 of Spea multiplicata. Taxonomy (NCBI): domain Eukaryota; kingdom Metazoa; phylum Chordata; class Amphibia; order Anura; family Pelobatidae; genus Spea; species Spea multiplicata. The sequence continues at coordinate 45 of VKOC01016188.1, forward strand.
CATTGCTGTAAATGTTTTTATTTTATTTTATACAAACACAGTATTTCAGTAATTTTTTCCCCTGGGTACATAAAATTTCTGAACCAACGTGGGATTTGTATTTAGAAACACCCCCCCCAAGTACAGTGATCCCCCATATCCATAGATAAGTCATGTTTCTCAGATATTGTGGAGCCAAAACTGGAACGTGCGCATTTCAATTTTTAAACTTTTTAAATATCTTTTATCAGATTACTTGTAAGTGACAAGTTTAGGGCGCTGATCGATCAGGGAGACCGATCAATAATCAGTGACTCAAAATGTAATAATTATGTATTTTTTTTAATTAATAATTTGTGTTTTTTTCATAATTACAGTAGATGACCCCTTTCACTTTTTAGGGCAGGGTCATCCAGGGGCTGCCATAATGATTAGATAACTCCTATTGGCCAGGAGTGATCTGATCATCATCAGCCCACTTTTGATTGGTTGTACAGCAGTTATCAAACTCACAGCATTTGACCTGGAAGCACCCTGGACCCTGTTAGTTTAGTGGAGCACAGCATTGACTGATATTAAGCTCTGCAATGCCGCGATGGTGCCACCATCGTGGCATTGAAGAGGTTAACACTGCACGATTGCTTTTAACAGAGCAATCGGGCAGGAGGAGAGGGGGGCTGGAGACCAAAGACCCTTTCTCCCTGTCTCTGCCTCTGGCAGCTGGGACACAATCACTGGTACACCGGTGATTGCAGGGAGGGTTCTCTTTGATTACTCCTGTAAGCAGGGGTGGGCTGGGCGGGGGGGCAATAGCTGCAAACACTGAAGCCACACCCACCACCTTTCGCGCTGTCTGCGCCGGAAGGACAGGACAGAAGAAGAAGAACGAAGAGGAGGAGGAAAATTGACAGTGACAGAGGAAAGGTAGGAAAATACCGTATTTGCTCGATTGTAAGACAAGATTTTTTTCAGAGCAAATGCTCTGAAAAATACCGCTCGTCTTATAATCGGGGTCGTCTTATAATCACTATGAGACGGCTAAGATCCAGATCCGCCGCAGCTGCAGGGGACTTGGATCCTCCTGTCTGATTGTTTTTCTGAATCATAGCTTTTGTTAAAAAAGTAGTTGACATGAATTAACATTTACTGGTAAAACTTTTTTCCTATAGGGTCGTTTTATATTCAGGCTTTTTCTTTTTTTCCTAAATTAATATTCAGATTTGGGAAGTCATCTTATAATCAGGGTCGTCTTATAATCGAGCAAATACTGTATTAGTAAGTGTGTGAGAGTGATGGGTGTTATGCTGTAGTTTATGATTAATGTTTGTGAATGAGGGTTTCAGATTGCATGGAAGTGTGGTGGGATAGCATGGCATAGGTAGGCTGTCTAGGCATGATAGGAGTGTCAATTAAAAGTACCGTATTTGCTCGATTATAAGACGACCCCCCAAAATCTGAATATTAACTTAGGAAAAAAAAGAAAAAGCCTGAATATAAGACGACCCCAAAGGAAAAAAGTTTTACCAGTAAATGTTAATTCATGTAAACTATTTTTTTTAATAAAAGCTATGATTGAGAAAAATATTTTTTTTGTTTTTATTTCCTTGTATTTTCCAACCTGTCCCCCAGTTACGCACATCTGCCCCCAGGCTTGCCACTCCAATATGGCACTGTGGCCCATGATATGCCTTTTAACCCTCTATATGCCACTGTGCCCCATGGTATGCCTTTTGACCCCCTATGTGCCACTCTGCCTCCAGAAATGCCTTATACCCCTATATACCATTCTGGCATTTAGGGGGTTAAAAGGCATATTATGGAGCAGAGTGGCATATAGGGAGGTATAAGGCATTCAGGAGGCAGAGTGGCATTAAGGGAGTTAAAAGGCATTGTATAGAGCACTCTGCCTCCAGAAATGCCTTATACCCCTATATGCCACTCTGGCATTTAGGGGGTTAAAAGGCATATTATGGGGCAGAGTGGCATATAGGGAGATATATAGGAGGCAGAGTGCTCTATTAAATGCCCCTTTAATGCCACTCTGCCTCCTGAAATGCCTTATACCTCCCTATATGCCACTCTGCCCCATAATATGCATTTTAACCCCCTAAATGCCAGAGTGGCATATAGGGGTATAAGGCATTCCAGAAATGCCCTATGCCCCCATTTAACACACACACACACACACACACTCTCTCTCTCCCCTCCCCCTTTCACTCCTCTCTCCCCCCTCTCTCTCCTCTCTCCCCTATCACTCCTCTCACCCCTCTCTTACCGGTGCTTCCAGCCGGGGCAGCGGGTTGCCGTCTCCTTCCCCTGCAGCCGGAAGGAGGTGGAGTTGGCAGCGGGGGTTTTGTATGCGTCCGTCCCGCACACATTCCCCGGCTGTCAAAGATCAGAGTTCGGCACCGGTGCGGGGAACTCTGATCTCTGACAGTCGGGGAATGTCTACGCGACGGACGCAGACAACCCCCGCTGCTAGCCACACCTCCTTCCGGCTGCAGCGGACGTTGTCTACGCGCATCGCGTAGACGTCAACCCGCTACCCGGCGGCAGGAAGCACCGGTAAGTGTGTGTGGGGTGTTAAATGGGGGGGAGACAGGAGGATCCAGGTCCCCTGCAGCGGTGCGGGGGATCTGGATCTTAGTCTCCTAATCAGACCTCTATTTGAGGTCTGATTAGAAGACGACCCCGATTACAAGACGAGGGGTATTTTTCAGAGCATTTGCTCTGAAAAAAACCTCGTCTTATAATCGGGCAAATACGGTAATTAACCCACTGCTACAGTCTGAACTGTATAGATATTTAACACATACATAAAATATCTACATCATAAATACATAACACAAACTATGACATCAACCAGAAATAGTGAAGCATTATCTGTGGGGATGGAGTTTATCTCGGGATAAATCCTCACAGAATCGGTCGTCTCCAGAATTTAGGCTCCCTCTATGATCATTCCCCAGAATGTCTGTTTAAAACGCTGTCTGTTCCAGGAATATCTAGGAAGAAAGGCGAGTTTCTGCGTGAATTAGAAAGCCCATATCTACTGGAGGCTTTGATGTGAAGCTTAGATTGTTGTGTGTTGGATGTTATAAAGTGTAAAGCCACGTGGATAAACATACATACACCTTTAATAACTGTTTATAATGTAGAAATTATTGAATGACCATTTCTTACAGTAACTAGTAGTGTTATAAACACATTATGATCCCAGACCTCAGACTGATGAAACTCCGAGGATGAACAGACTTCATTATATAAACAGGACTTCGTTAGCATAGCCCAAAACCCTTGACTGCCTACACTGGCAACGTACAGGTTTTATTAGAACCAAAAAAATAAAACCCATTTGTATTTAATGCCAGAGAAAAATACAATTTTCTCATATCTCTGTATTAATAATGTTACCCAGTGAAGTGCTGTTTAGGAATAAAAAATGTTTCAATTCATCTGTCCACCCCTCTGTTTATGGTAGAGGATTATCAAGGAAGTCTATCACCTGAACAAAACGTAAACATGTAGCAGGTGTTATAGAAGATGAGAGGGGAGATCTCTTGATTCCCGTTATTTATGGGGCTGTTTTGGTCAGGGTGCCTATTTATGATGCCAGCACTGTTACATACCTGGATCAGGGCAAGAGGAACCTGTGCCAGGAGAGGCTTACATTTGCCTGCAATGTATATTGAACATCTGGACACCACCAACCTACCCAAGCATCAAGGTGGGAGAAAGGGGAAGACAAACAGTGTATGGTGGGCTACACATACGTAGCACATTATGTCTGCAATACAGTTCTTTATCTGAAAAATATTCTACTAAAATCACTAATCAAGGACAGGAGATTATCACGCTGGAGCTTGATCCAGATTCTCAGGTTAGACATCTTGTGAGGAGCATGCGCTAGAACTGATAATAAGCATAACCTCTCTCTCTGATTTTGTTGGCTCCGTAGGAAATGGGTTATATCTTGCAATGTGGACAATAGCTATTGGGTGGTCATACAAGTAACTTAACCAACTGGTGAAGGACTCTGGCTTCTATGCTATTTCTAGGGTTATATAGACCTAGCATAATCAAATCATACTGCATTATGTTTTGTGCAGACATCATCTTAAAATGCTGCACACATATACATGCTTGATAACAGCAGAGGTATACCTATCCCACATCCATTGCTTACTCAAATAAACCATTTGACTAACTTTGCTCCTGATCGTTAAGTTGGGGATGCCAATTGGATGACCCATTAATTCTGGTGACTTTTGATTTCCAGGCATGAAACTAATCATACTCGGTATTATACATTAAACCCTCGTTCCTATCCATAGGTCATCTTACACCACTAACTTGCTGTGTTGCTCCTACAGACAGATGAAATCTTTCTGGAAGCTCAGATTCAGAACATTACCACATCCCCGATGTTTATGGAGAAGGTTTCCCTGGAGCCTTCGATGATGCACACTGTGACTGAACTAAACAGTGTGTGCAGAGGCGGTGAAGGGTAAGCGCAGTCTTTAATATTCCTCCCATGGATATAAATGTTACTAAGTTTTTAGAGTTGGATTATTCCATTTCTATTTACGTGTTAGTCTATTGACGCATAATTCTGATTTTGCTTTATGTAGGTCATCTACCTTTGGAACAAAGACTTACTTGCAGCCTCTGGACACCAGACAGTATTTATACTGCCTGAAACCAAAACCAGAGTTAGCGGAGAAAGCCGGCATCATTAAAGGTGTCACATCAATAGGAAAACTGGACATTGTGTGGAAGACCAATCTGGGTGAAAGAGGAAGACTCCAGACCAGTCAACTGCAAAGAATGGTATAACGGGAATTAATGGCCCTTTACAATAAGGGTCAAATACATTCTGTCTGCCAATAGGAGCATTGTAATGTGATCTGTGTATGAGATTATATATATATATGTATAATCTGGATTTTGAAGTGGCCACATGTGGCTAAAAGGTCTTTTTTGCCGTCTTATCCCCTGTTCACTAATCTTTTTAGCATGTTACGTACACAGCAATATTCTGCAATGTCTGTCTATATGCAACAACCCAGGTGTCTCTCCAAATGTCATCCATTGCAATTTACATATATGTAAATATAAAATGTCGGTTTGCACGCAGGTGTCATTTATTGTTGTATGCCTCTTTCAGGCTCCAGGCTATGGGGATGTGAGGCTTAATATAGAGACCATTCCTGATACTGTCAGTCTGGAGGAACCCTTTGATATCACGTGTAAAATCACAAACTGCAGGTAAACGCTATCAAACAGTCACACCGTCAAACTCATCCATCCAGTAGCTAAGTGTATTACTTATATTTCTGCCCACTATTAGAACAGGTAAAGTACTTGATGTTGCCCTAACCTGTTTAACTGCTCACATCATACCATGCAGTTCCGTATGTTTCCCAACCGTGGTGTCCGTGATGTCATTAATACTTCTTCATTCTCATTACACTTTCACCATCTTTGTCCCGGGCAGTGATGTATTCTGTATTGTTTCGCCTAGCAGTGAAAGAACCATGGACCTGATTTTAGAGATGTGCAATACGAATTCAATTCACTGGTGTGGAGTTTCTGGAAGACAGCTTGGAAAACTACACCCGAGTTCCTCCCTCCACCTTACGCTCATACTTCTTTCTTCAATTCAGGGGCTGCAGGTAGGCTTATCATTTATTTATATTTTACTGGTATAAAGTAACATCTCTAATTATTTAGTGTGGTCTGAACATGTCTGTTTTCTAAAACTGTCCACAGGCATATAATTCTGGCAACACCCATACTTTACCAATACTTACATAGTATGACACATCTCAGATGAAAGTTTCATGTGACTGGTGATTCCATTAATTTGCTACTATAGTATTTTGGAGAATAACTGCCACATAGCCCATAGGCCCTACCCAATATTAAACCCTAATAAGCCCCAAAAATGTCCCCATAGCCACATAACACTCAAACCTTGCTAGCTAATGCACCCAGTCAGACACCACAACTATACAATATCATGAACCTAAAAATACACAAAACCTGAGCACTGTTTTATGTAAAATACGTTCACTTGGTTACATGTCCTTGGTGATGAAGGCCATAGCGTGGCTTACCCCTACACCGGAGAACATTATCTTATTCAGGAGTATTGCTAGCATGTGATTTCCAATCAATCATGCTCTCTAATTGCTTGTTAACTGTCTTCTTCATTTTCTGTATGTCTACAGAGTGTCTCTGGATTAAGACTAACGGATATATTTCTGAAGAGAACATATGAATATGATGACATTGCACAAGTATGCGTGGTCTCCTCCAAAACTCAAGTAGAAAGTTGCTAAGAGTTTGTAAAATTGCTGAAGCGTATGGACCAACTTCTGAAATATTTCCTCAAACGGCAAATAAAACAGAGGGGATTTGTGTATTTTTGCAGATAATTTAAGCATGTTTTATTGTTTAATATTTTTGTGAACCATTGTAAATTCTTTTAAATTACGCTATCTTGTGTTTTTATTACGCTATGAATTTTATCTAATATTTCAAAAAAAATAAAGTGTAAATATAAATGTATTTATTTACATGCTTGACATTGCCTGCTATCAATCCACCTACTTATTATTGATGTACAAAATCTTCCTTGCTGTTTTACACTTTGTTAAGAGATGAGGAAGTTCCAAAACAAGTATATTCTGAGAACATCAGTGGTCAGCATCCCAGACCATTTAACAAACTGCAAATATTGTCTCTGAAGTAGGACAAAAGTCACCTCGTTTGGGAATCCATAGATCTACTAACAAGACTTCCTACATCAAAAGACTTATAAAAGCAATGATATATTAATATCACAAATCCATATACATTCTTCTCCCAAAGAGCGACTCTAGCTTGAAGGGTCTATTATGTTTGTCTACACAGGGGGACATTGGGGCAAAATGCAAACAGATCTGCTAAAATAGATCACAGCTTTGATGAGGAAAAGCTAAGGATGAAGAAACACTATAAAGAACTGGGGTAGAACTGGTAGAATTTATTTCTAAAGCACCAGATTAACTACTCGCTTTCCCAACTCCCCATCGCCACACAATGGACTGCTCCTTCCAAACCCCAACGCAATTTGTGAATCTCTTAAAGTAAAATAGCATTTAAATAAAAGAGTTTATCATATTTTGTGCAATAATGCTTTGACCTAATTTAATGGGTCATTGTTTTTAGACTTCTTTCAAATAAAGGAAATTAAATTTGGCTTTGAACATTCTAGTCATATTTTATACGTCACTGACTGCTACCCAATCATTTTTCTTAAGTGGTCATAAGCTTCTGGCAAAGTATTAAACAGATTTTATTCTTCTGAATGATTAAATAAAGCAAGTTCTTTTTAGTACCCTGATTATTAAAACAATACAAGGTTTTTATTTGTGGGAAAAAGTGCCTAATCTTTTTTTCTATCTTATATTCCGGTGTTGAATAATTTCATATTTGGCTGTATAGGAATACTCTTCAGTGGCTAAAGTATAAAACGGCAGATCTGCATGCATTTGGGTTTATTTTACTGTAGAAAGTTTGATAACCAATCATTGTATAAACATGAACCCAAAGAAATAGAGATCCAAAAGCCACGTGTAAAAAGTAAAAAGAAATTAATCAATTAAATAAATGAATGAATACTCCCCACGATAGCAGCTTCCAATAAAACACTCTTCCTCAAGATGTTCAGCAATACAACAAGACAACCAAGGAGCGCATATACATGGGGAGAAAACAAAAACAACACTAATAGTGTAATATGTATGTGAATAAGAAAAATAAAAAAGGGGGTAAGATCCACTCACAAACTTGTTGAATAAGTCAGGCTCATCAGAAATCAATGGTAGCAGAATTTAATATCTGGTAAAAGCTCTAAAAAATAGAAGAAGACCACAAATGGTGCAGCATCTAAGACAAATCCGCAGAGAAGAGGGTTATGGATACACTTACAATATTTGTAGGCACAACTAGAATATAGTGTGCAAAAACGCAAAATGAACGAAGTTCTGGATCCACTAAATGGGACACTCTCTCGGGATAATGTCCGTTCTCTCTCGACGCGTTTCGCCAGTGCTATACTGGCTTCCTCAGGAGAAAAATATTCGTAAAGTTCAAAGACAGCTTGTATCTATGTCACATAGATAGGTATTTTTCTCCTGAGGAAGCCAGTATAGCACTGGCGAAACGCGTCGAGAGAGAACGGACATTATCCCGAGAGAGTGTCCCATTTAGTGGATCCAGAACTCCGTTCATTTTGCGTTTTTGCACACTATATTCTAGTTGTGCCTACAAATATTGTAAGTGTATCCATAACCCTCTTCTCTGCGGATTTGTCTTGGATGCTGCACCATTTGTGGTCTTCTTCTATTTTTTAGAGCTTTTACCAGATATTAAATTCTGCTACCATTGATTTCTGATGAGCCTGACTTATTCAACAAGTTTGTGAGTGGATCTTACCCCCTTTTTTTATTTTATTTTTCTTATTCACATACATATTACACTATTAGTGTTGTTTTTGTTTTCTCCCCATGTATATGCGCTCCTTGGTTGTCTTGTTGTATTGTATAAACATGACAATGTTCTTCTTGATCTTTTGGCAGTCAGAAGAATGATGGTAATAAGACCCAACAAAATTACAATAAGGAAAAGAAAGTCACACCAATGTATACATTTATCATCCGAGTGAGATTTTAATAATCTTAATTTTTGGAATATGAAACCAAGTTAAAGACAAACATTGGAAGAGTTCCATCACTATCATATCCATCAATCTGTAGAACGCTTCTAGTTGAGGACCATTCATACATACATTCTACATATGTTTTATGTGTTATATTGTAAGCAATAATTGTAAAGGCGGTGAAATCTATTGAACAAGGTTTAGCTTTGAATGAAGAATTATTGAAATGTTCAAAACGAAATCAGCACTGGTACATCTCACATCACTGTATAAGGTTCATTGTATGTATTGACAAGAAAACAGACCTACCAGTTTCATGTGCCGCTAGGATAATGAAAGTAGGAAATATAATTTATGGCTCGAGGGGAGATTTATCAGTAGGACGCCTGCTAAGTGTATTTACAGTCTATCTTTAGGAATTCAGAGCCCAACATAAAAGCTACCATGATTAAATTCATGCTGGTGTAGGAGTACATAACTGTTTGATAAGAAACTGATATAGCTATTTTAGAGAAAAGTTGAAATTGATATTTTATTGACAAACATAGAATAAGTTATATAAGCTTTTGAGATCTCTAAGGTCCGTAACACTTATGTAGCTTTCAATCTTTCTAAGTTGGCCAAGTAAAAGTCATCAACTTCAAATTAAGACTCAGTGACTGTATGGAGTTATATGTTTCTCTCTGTGGGCTAGTGAGAGTCAGAGGGATCTGTACCTCTAATGGCAAACTTATTCCCTATTCCAATAAAAGACCACTGTCTCCATACTCTAGGGCCAGTGAGACCCTCAGGCACAGACTTACTGTATATATCTAACTTAACGTAAGAACGTAGGGCTCAGGTGATTAGTTGGAACATTTAAAAAAAAAAAAGCTATGTTGTGTAATATGCTATAACTGCAGATTCCATTATAAAATATCTCCCACAAATTGTTTATTAAAATTACTTGCAAAAGGGAGGGTAACACATTTTCCATCTTATTTATACACAAATCAGGAGAGCTACTGAATTCATGAAGCGGTTACGAATTTTGTAGTAAGTTTATAAAGACACAAAAGTCTTAGGGATCTTTTTCCTAAGAGACCTGTTATAACTTTGTAGCTAGATTTCAAGTTTTAAATATAATCCTTAGAATTCAGTACAAGACATCTCCCTTCTTTGAAACCGGAGAAATAAAGAAATGTAAGATGTGTTCGTCCGTGTCGCAGAGGAGATCTCCTCGTTTCTGGTGCTGTCTTAGCTGGATGTTGGTGATAATGAAGCTTGTACGAGGAATACAGTCCAGAGCTAGATCAGGCATTGCCGTCTTTCCCAATCACATGAGAAGTAACTGGTAATATTCTGTATATATTTTACTCTGCAACTAGAATATATATTCACAATTATTTCTTTACTTCTGCTGCTACAGCCAGGATATGTCCATCTCATCACTAACAGCCATGAATGTCAGATGTCAAATAATATCCACCTTCAGCTATTGATATGCACTATATGACCAAATGTAAATGGACACTTCAATTATTGAGTTTAGGTGTTTCAGCCATAGCTAATAGGTGTATAAAAGCATATAGGCAGCCATCTTCATAGACAACCATTGGCAGTAGAATGGATTATACTGAAGAGCTCACTATCATAGGATGCTATATTTGCTACAAGTCAGTTTGTGAAATTGTTGCCCTAGATCTGCCTGGGTCCACTGTATGTGCTAATATTGTGAATTGGAGGTGTCTATGAGTAACAACAGTCATGAAGTGGTAGACCACACACACTCACAAAGTGGGGTGCTGAGTGCTGAAGTGCATAACATGTAAAAGTTGTCTATCTTCTTTAGCATCACTCGCTAGAGAGTCCCACATTAACTCTGAAAGCAACATTAGCACACGCGCTGTGTCATGAAATTAGTTTCCATGGCCGAGCAGCTGCACACCAGCCGAAGATCACTGTGCACAATGCCAAGCGTCAGCTAGAGTGATGTAAAGCCACTGGAATCTGGAGCAGTGGAAACGTGTTCTCTGGAGTGATGAGGCTTCTCTAATCGCAGTTTGGCGTATGTCAGGGGGATGCTACCTACTGGAATGCATAGTGCCTCCTGTAAAGTCTGGGGAGAAAGGGATTGTCACGGTAACTCCCTGAAGCTGAAGACAGTGGGGGGTAGGTTTGAGTTTGGGATGGGGGGCCATGACAGATTCACGGAGTGACTCCTTGTCTGTCCTATCCCCACTTATGTCTAAGTCACCCCTGTGCTCATTGGGAAACCCCTTCTGGTCTGCCCTAACCAGACTTCCATGGACTAGCCAGCTATGGGGCTCTACATGGCCGGAAACACTCCATGACCAGGATCTAGCCGAAAATACACGGAATTGCGTGGCCCACCAACATTTGGAACGGAGTAGCTATGGTCCCACCTCATCCCTCTTTTGAGGTTAAACTGTGCTCGTGGTGGGCCACAATCAGAGGTGATTACAGTGACGGAGTTCATTTGGAGAAACCTGGTTTTATTACCCATTCTTAGAATCAGGCTATCCTGCAGACTATTCCTGGGTACGCTTCTAGCGCTGTTGCTCAGGGTCCCAACAACGGATAAAGACACTTTTAGGAACATAACCTTCTGATGCCACTCCCTCAGTTTCACCCCGAAATAGTGACTCATTGTCGGGTAGACGTTGCTGGCCATTTAACTGTATGGAGGCACCAAACTGTCCAGTAGCGATGGGATTATACTCCTGATCTAATGATGTTTGTGTGTATAAATAGCTGTGCTGTTCCAAATAAACTCAGTTCGTATTTTCCTCCTCAACATTAGTGCTGTTTGATGATTGGGGGGCTGCTATGACAACTTATTGTCCTTTTCAGGACAATATATTAGTGACGTACCGGCTAGCCACAGCGCCAGTGCAGCTCCATTGAAGGGGTTAACTTCTGGTGTCTCGGCAGAAGGAAGCATGATTTGCCAGGTGTACCCAGGCGGGGTACAGTTCGATCTGTCACAGGGTTAATGGTCTGGGGCTGTTTTTCAGTGGGTAATGTTAATGCTACAACATACAAATGCATTTTAGACAACTGTATGCTTCCAACTTTGTAGCACCAGTTTGTGATTCCAGCATAACTGCCCCTGTGCATAAAGGCAGGTCCCAGAACAGTGAGATGGCAACTGCATAATAATGCTCATGGTTTTAGAATAGGATGACCATATTGGTGCGACAGACACCTATCCGAATACTTTTGGTAATATAGTGCATTTTTTTCTCTCTCTCTTAAATACATTTTTTTGCCTTATAGAACACACCATATCAGTACCAGGGGATTTGCTGTAAGATGAAATACTACAGGGGATTTGTTTATAAATTACCCCAGCAATCCCAACACAACATCCAAGCTGGGTTAATAGCAATATTTTAGAATCTGCTGAAATTGCATAGACAGACAATTTAATATATCCTATAATCGTTTTAAGCATTGATCCATGTTCTCTTTTTTTGGGAAATACAAAGTCAATAAAAATAGATAATATATTCATGTAGCAATACTGTGTATGTACAAAAGAAAGGGACTGCTAAATGGACAAACTGCATTACAACAAATGGTCTGGCTTACTTGCAGATGGATGGAGACGTCGGAAGGCTAAATGTAATTAGAATATGTTATGTGGTTAGGACCCACCTGCTTTTTGTCATGAATGCTCCTCTGTGGTTCCACTAAATGACCGACTTCTCACCTGATTCCTCAGTTGCTGTATAAGCTCAGGGTTTTGCTGCTGGATCTGCTGAGCAAACTGCTGTCCCCTACATGAAATAACCAAGATTCAATGAATAATGGTTTGAAACAATGTTGGGCAACATACTAGATATGATAATCTCACATATTCATATTAACTCTAGAGCACCAAGGTGCATGGAGACTTTTTATAATATTTTGTGTGTTTTTTCATAGTTAATTTTTTTAATGATTCCTTTGAACCAGACGCACATACATACGCTTGTATGAGACTTGAAAGATCTGTTAATCCCCCCACTCCAGCAGCTGGACCTCCTCCAGAATTGGACATCATTCCTGACATCCTGCAATGCACAAAATTCATTTATCATCGACAGCCCTGCATTCACATTAGTTTTTCTTGTGCTGCTATATTGCTAGAATTACATTCTGGCTCGTATTCACTAAACCAGGAGCTTGTAGGTACTGAATCACTGCATTATGAACAGTCAACGGGAGCTTCTCCAAGAAGTATAGCCGAGTTGGCCGTGTATAAGGCTAGTTAGTATTGGATTTCAGATGGTTAAGGTAAATTCACTTAAACCTCTGGTTTAATGAACACAACTCCTCCTTTGGTAACGGCAAGCGCCTATTTTATTTTACACAACTTGTCCATTGAGACAAACAGCAAAACTCACATCAACATGTATACAGCACTAGAACAAAAAACTGAATAGCAGGGAAAGGGCAGATTGTCATGATCTCAGTTTAAAGAGAAAACCACATAAAACTGGTATGTGTTGAGTGGGCGATTAGATGATTTGAAGAGCCTCCTAAGTTATCCTGAATCTAAGACAAGAAGAAGGGCCTGACTCTTTACAGCAAAGAAATGGCACTCTCTCTTTAGTGAATAGACCCCAATGTCTTGTGCAACACGGATACTCACAGCCGTTGTATCTGTGGATCTTGCATTAAGCTTGCTGCCTAGGAGAACAGACAATATGGAAGCAAAGAGACAAACGCATGTTAAAATCTTGGTCAGCTTTTTGAAGATAACAGCATCTCCCCAACAGATACCATTGTGTAGCTCTGTAAGTGGTAATATATACAACTCTAACAACAAAATGCTTAAAAGTACACTTGTAAGATTTTAGCATTAATCCATAAACTCATACAGCACCTTTACCTTCTGGCTAATCCCCCTCCACCTTCTCATACGTTGTACGCTTGCAGGAGCAGGTCCCTATTCTCCTTCTGTACCAGTATGTCTTAACAAGTGTTGATGTTATTGGTAATATATGTCTTATCGCCAGTCTTAGCTCAGGGTTTTGCTGCTGGATCTGCTGAGCAAACTGCTGTCCCCTACAGTTATGATGAGTTAATGAAGCCTGCAAAGATGATGTGTAACAGGTATAGTATTTAAACGTTATTTAGATGCCTTACCATGCTGACAAAAGCTGGGTTGTTCATTAGGCTGGTCATATCAAACCCAAATCCTGCACTTGTCTAAGAGAGAAAGAGAACAAAAGGGTAACAAAGGGCACAGTTTTGTCACTCCTAATATTTTAGGATGGGTATTTCCAAATTAAGTGGATATGCAGGTTTACCGGGCTGGCTACATGTCGAAGTTTCTGCTCTGCTAATCTTAAATTTGATTTATATGATTCGTTGTCAGGATCCAGATCTAGAGCTTTCTGGTAGCTGCTAATTGCTTCTTTGTACTTATTCATAGCGGATAGTGCCTTCCTATAGAACAGTCATAAAAGTATTATTATCCTCACAAACAATATTACAGCTCTCCAAATCAACGGCCGCAGTACCTACAATCAGGGGCAGAGCAAGGCGGCTCAATAAACATTTGAGATTTTATACAGAAAACATACAATTATCACCTATATATCAGATGTACAAAATATTATCAAGAAAGTAATGCACAGAACTGATTCCAAAACAGACAGAGATAGAATCAGTACATCCCACTGCAATATTTTGGGAAAATGAAAAAGTAACTCACACTCTTACCCCATTCTTCCATAGGCCTTGCTGTACACGCCATCAATCGAAATGGCCTTCTCGCAGTCTCTTACAGCTTTCCTGTGGTTCCCCAGTTGGTTAAATGCAGCAGCCCTAGAAATAATTCAGTTTGGGAATTTGTGAGGGTTAATTTAACCCCTCTGTTTAGCATTTGGCTGGTGTATCTGTAAAGAGGTTCTTGTGAGTTTCATTGTTTGACGCTAAGATTGCACATTTTGTATTTTAAACAGGTTACCTAAAAAGTTATGCTTCAGACATAGTTGTAATTCTTGAAAGGCATGAAATGGACCCCATTCTGCTTTGCCCCAATTTTTACCCCACATTCTGACCTTGCCTATATTTTCTGCCATCCAGCTTATATGCCTTGTTACCTGTCTTTCCCCAGTATATTTAATTACCTTTTGTTAGCCACTCTACTACTATGTTCCTCTTTACCTCTCTTATTTCGTACCTCTCACCTTTTCCTTATTCTACCTCGACCTTACAGTTCTCCTCCTCTCTATAATTATACTATCAACCCATTTTGGGAATGTAATTTGATACCACATTTAGGGGGAAATGACATAGCTGCACACAGTATTTAAAAAACAAGTCTATCGTTTTATGCTTCCTTACACCTGAGTATTTCGGAAAGCAATATGCTTACCTGTTGCAATAATAAACTGCATTCTTTGGATCCAGCTCTACAGCCTGTGTATAGCAATCCATGGCTGCTTCATAATTCTGCTCCTTCATAAAGTTATTACCTGAATTTAAAAAAGGGAATCCATCTTAAATTATATTATAATGATGTATGCCCTTTTGTATGGTGCTTAGTTTTTCCCCAATAATATATGGGTTGCACTATAATAGTTAAATTAATTAAAAGGCTTTCTTCATTCATAAATATAAGCCCACTCCACGAAAAACACTGATTTTATGTGCAATGGCAGCATGATTCCTTCAATGGTAAATGCAAGCAGTGCAGGTTAATGAAGGCACCAATACCCTGTAAATGACTTAAGAAAGACAATTGGGGGGTGTTAGTAGATCTGCAGTATATCTGTACAGTAGTGGAGCGTTTTGGCCATACAGTCGGGGACAGTTAATGACATGCTTTAGTAACTAGCCTTACATAAACAGTACCTTCATCCTTTAACTGCTCAGCCTTTTCTATATCTGCTGGTAAAGACGAAAACGATTCTACGGGTGTTAACTCTTCCTTCTGCAGAAATTAAATGATTAACAAGAGGTATCATCTCATTAACCGAAAAAGAAATGCTATAAACATTACTTTAGAAGATAAGAATTTTCCACAAAAAAAAGGACTGGTAAAGGAGGAGAAATCGGCAAGTTTTTTTTATTTTATCAACAGGAGACTTATATTCTAAAATGTTCTGTCGAGCCTTCTGGATTTCTTCCAACTACATCTCTTTTTAATGCAAGAACATCTTGCAACATCTTATTGGATTATCAGATTCAATCAGCCTTGGTAAGATTTAAGTGCAGGCTCTACTTCAGAAGCCAACCTGTTTGCCAATCATTCAGTGCTCGATGTTCAAAGAATGTCACTGGCTGATTTGTCAGTCTGCACTGAATCAACCCTAAAAATCGGGTCATTTTCAGTTACATTAATAAAGGGTCTTTTGCTTGCGGAATACTTAAGTGTTCGGATTAAATTATCTGATGGCAGAATTCAAAGTAGCTTAATTAGCTATTTTTTTTGTCTTCTTTTGGATCAAGATTAGGTAGGTTAAATAGAATGGTTGAACCTTATGTACCATGTAACTATGTATATGCATCTATATACCAAATGTTAGGAACAATATCTGCAGGAAACGACAGACCATTAGCCCTGCAGTATATGCAGTAGACAAATAGTGAACACAAAGAGCCTTGAGGAGAATGCATAGGATTGCTGATAAAAGTGCTGCAGTGCAACCATGAAAAAGTAAGAATGAAAGAAGAATGAATTTGATTTCATTCTTCCCAATTAAGTTATCGGAAAGTTGTTTGTTACAAACACACTGACAATGACTGCAACTGGGTATATCCCAAGTATCTTACTACCCTCAGCTTTCATATTGAAGCCAGGGTTTTGTCACCCACGATGCATCAAAATGGGTCGAGTTAGATGATGGTCAACTGCATCAACCCTGTAATTCTGCCCACTGTCTTCTGGGCCATCTAATCAAGCACTTAGACACCTCTGTTTCCACAAGGCAGGAACATGACAGGAATTTCATAAGAACATTAGACCCTCAAAAAAAGGAGATTGGATAATATATGATGCCATATTAATTCTGATATTTACACGTATGTTCTTTCACGCGACACACATTCAAATATTGAACACAAGAATGTTGAATATCTTCATGTAATAAAACAAACCGTGAATTACCTTCAGATCAGCTTGTGAGAAAATTTCTTCCAAAGACTTTGGAGTTGTAAGATGTGTATCTTCTGGGCCAATCTTAAAGACAGTCTCCAGACACTGAACAGCCACTGATCCAATAAAAAGGATACATTAAATAATGACAGGTATACGTACCCAAATGAAAAATGCAATTTCAGAGTTACATTTTTAAGAATGTGCTATGAAAATCCGGGGAGGCCTGGCAACATCACCATGGAGTAAGCCCAGCCAGGTGGCCCTTTTTACCTCTTTTTGACCAATGATATACCAGGTACGTCATGAAAAGATGTGCCCGGAGGACCAATGACGTATCTGGTACGTCATGGTAAAAAACAGTCCTGCATCACTGTGATTGTGGGGTCACTGCTCCATGACGGGTACAAGCGATGGTTTTGTCTCTGTGTCTCTCTTTCTCAGCATTATTATAACAGAAAACAGTAAAAAAACAGTGATTCATTTTTGTTATTTTTCCCTGACCCTAAGGTGTTATTGATATGTATGTTTTTTATGTATTTTGGATAGTTAGTGTTAAAACATTAGGTAAGGTAAAATAAAACTACAATAAAAACATTTATCAGAGCATAATATATTATTGGTATTTTTTTTCTAATACTCATATACTTATTTTTTGTTATATATAAATATACTTATATTCATTTTTTCATTACCGGTATATTGGTTTTAAAGTCTTACATATATGAATATGGATTTTAAAAAAAAGCACTACTTGCCACAAAAATATGTAATTTGTATGTATAAACTAAATGAAAACATAACAGTTGAAGAAATATAGCAAAAACATGAAAATTGCTCTGGTCCTATAGTGTAAAAAGTCCTTAATTCAGATGGCAGATTTTTTTATATAAAAACTGCTAGATATCAAAACATGATTCATTCTCAGAATGCTGCCTGGTTCACATAAGTCACCTCCACTTCCTGAAACGATTCTATTCTGGATGGGTGATATATTATGGAACAGTGTTGTGACAGACTTACATTTGGACTTTTTTTATCATAAATTAAAAAAATGTGTATTATTGGTCATACTGTGAAGGGCACTGGGTTATCCTCTCTAATCTGTTTTTGGCTACAAGTACTGGGAAGTTAAATAGACAAATATATGTACTATTCATCAACAAGCACATTCTTTTGGTTATATAAAAGTCGTTTTCTGTTCAGAACAAAAGGTTATTAATGTCCAACAGAAGATTAAAATGATCACACATTCTCAGAACTCTGTGTGTTTCTGGTAAATCCGCAACGTTTTCCATTTGTTTTAAACATTTTATAAATTCCCTTCTACAACTACATGTAATGTTTCTCCAATTTCTTTGGACTGGGTGACAATAGCTTTTTTCTGGTAAGCCTATTATCTAATATCAAAGGACACAGATTGTTAAACCTTGTTTTACTCTCACTGTCAACGTAACACAATAAGTTTTAAAACTTCTTATAACAAGTGTTTGATCAATAATAAGTCATATTTCCATGTCCTTGGTGTAACACGACACTTTAACCTCAAACTTATGTGTAAAAGGCACTGGCGACCAAAAGGTACAGCTCCAACCAGGGTAAAACGGTGTAGAAAACGTAATGCAGAATTTCTTTGAAAACTGCCCTAATCTTGTTCCGCCCTTGTGTCCTTTCGCCTTGTCTCAGATCAAACACTGGTGGCTCATTTTAAATAACCGAAATGTATTAAATCCCTTGTGTTCAATCATGGTTATACAGAATTCATGCCTGTTTAAGGCTCTCAAGGCTTTGACTTTGACACGGCTTTGACTTTGACACCCTGCACTAAAACATGGCATGTTTCTAGGTATAAGTGTCAGTATTTGTCCTTAGACAGATACAGAGAAGGAAGTGTGGATTTCTATGTAACCATTCCCAGAAGCAGCTTCTTACATCCACCCCTGACATCATCAAAATGCAGGAGATGGAACTTCCTGTTGAAGCAATTAAACATTTTACCACCCAGCCTGAAGGGATTAATGGCCAACATGGCCTTCTACATTACAAATGCTGGCACTGCCACCAGATCTGAACACCAATGGACAGTGAACACAAATGGAAGAAACACACTGCTAAACAGCAGAGATTTGTAACAATGGAAAGTGATCTTCCCCACCTCTGAATGAATCTGTGCACGGAATCAGGCGATGGAGCTTCATTCCAGGTGCACTTTACAGACGGTGCTGTTTTATACATGAATCTTTCAGGAAATCCACTCCAATAAAGTCTTAATCAGGACTTCCTCGTTTAAGTGTTTAAGTCTTCCTACATGCGTTACTAATGGATTCACCATATTAATTATTTACCTTCCAAACTTTCCTGCTCATCTGATGTGTAATCATCCCGCTGACTCTGCTCTCTCAGGAAGCGGATGACTGCATATACGAGTCGTTTAAGTGAGGACATCTTTACAGCGGACAAGGAAAACCTAAATCACATAATGTCATCATTTAGATCATTGAAGGAAATGTCCTGCTAAATGAACACAATCCAAAAATGTTTATTAATACATGTATATTGAAATGCTATAGCTTTACAGGAAGAAGAAAATAATTCTCATAACCACAACTGTTGGTGGCTTAAGAAATAACATTAACTGCTGTTTTTAAAAAGATGCAGCAAAGAGATGCGCTCAAACAAGCTTACAATCTAGTACATTTTAATAGAAAACACCACATTTTTTTCTAAACTTATTTTCAGTCGGTAGGAGTCCTGTTTAGGAGTTGAGGCTTTGTGAGAGATCATGGTCCTTCCCGTCTTCCATGTAATCTGGCATTAAATAATTTAAAGCATCTCTCATACACCCTTGTGGCGTTTCATATACACAGATAGTGATAGCAGAAACAAAACATTTGGCCCTAAGTCTGCCCTTTTTTAATAACATTTTAATGATTTAAGGGAATTGAAATATCTCTTGTGATTTTGCCTTCATAGTTATATACCAGAGTTTGATCATACTGACTTCTACTTCCAACAGCACTTCATCAGACGTAATCCCAGCAGGATAAAATTACATTATCGCCAGCAACATTCATGCTTTCAGGAGCTAAACGTCACTACTAAAAGTATTATGTGTATTTAATTCCAAACACAATGGAAGCAGTACCGAGCAGTACATTAGCCTGAGAATGTAAATAAATCCAGATGACTAGATCCAGATTAATTCTTTAGTTTTAAGATCTATGCAGGGGTGGCCCAGTCCCAGATTCTTCAAACACACGTGGGGGGAGCGCATTGCTGTCATGTAAGAACTTTTTATGTGACTCTGCAGTAATAGCACAGCTGGTCACGGTGGGCAAGCAGCTATTAGGAACAGCTCCAGGGAAGGGCGTGAGGTGTGATGGGGTGTGAGGTGTTAGTGTGTTTATCTGTGTGTGCGCGCATGTGTATGTTGCTGAAAGGACAAGGGGCCAGGGAACTACTAAGCTGCCCCCTGGGCTAGAAGGTTCCAGTCCTCCCCTGGCTCTTTGTTATGCTGTAATGTAGACTACTTACCTCTTGACTATTAATGATGTTGCAGTAACATTACCGGGTGAGTTTTGAATGGAGACACTATGCTGTAGATACCATCAACACGTAATTCAGACAAATGCTTCCAAATATGTCTGAACCTAGAAAGTGTGCTAGGTGGGCTTATGTTACTTAAACAGAATAACAGGAACACCATACAAAAAGTTTAGCATGTGCCTCCCTTAGTTCCTGCTTCCCAAGTGCGATTTACCTGCAGTAAATCCAGGGTTCGCTACACTCACGTGTTGCATTTTCTAGCTGGACTCGATACTAGTTTGAGTATTGTTATTGTATTTTATGGTATTGTTATTGTAGTATTGTTATTATTATAGTATTGTTATTGTTGTAACAACACATGACTGGTTTGAGGACATCTGACATTCAGCACAAGTATTTAGACCGTAAATCACAGGTAGCTGAATACTCTCAAAAACAATACAAATACATTACAAAGTTACTATTTATGAGACGTTGTGCCACATATCTTACAACTATAGGCAATAACTGAAGGCTATAAAATTGTGGTGGAGTTCCTCTTTAAATAGATTAATAGAATAGTATTAGAAGGGCCAAACATAGCTCCCTACCTCCTCCACGGTCTGAGCATTCTCACCATTGAATGGCTGCTTGAAGCGACCAATCAGTGGCAAGGAAGCCATTTAAACCAACCTTTTATGAATGTGCCGACCCAGCAATAAGTATATAACATGCAGAGAGACGTGTTCAGCCTAACAGATCTCCTGCACGGAAAATAGCTGGGGGGGCAGGAAAGGGGTAAATGCATATGGGGGATTCTGAAGGGGCCTCTCAGCTATCAAATACATTGGATGGTCACACTGTCACCATTAAAAGATGCCTATTCTATACCGGATGCTTAGCATTGCTCATTTTCAGAAGGATTGCCTGCGACTGACAATCTACTCTGGTTTTGGCCCAGTTTTATCTTTTTTTGTTCCAATCGCCTCTATTTCTGCAGATAAAAGTTTGTCAGCAGCACTTTCCTCCATATATTTATCCTTCATAGACTCATCAGTCACAGTATCTGGCTGGGTGATTAAGACTGATCCATTCTATTGTTTAATACAAGCAGTATGACAAGGAGTTAGGGTGTATGTATAGAGCAAATACAAATGGATAATATATAGGCACAATCCAGTGCAAACAAGCAGCACTGCAGAAGAAAAATGCATGTTCAAGAACATTCTAAGTACTTTTGCATGCTTTCTCTTTACGGAAAGAGAAAAAAAACACCATTCACAGAAGCTGCTTGCACCAGCCCCCCCATGGCCCAGTGTTTATGCAATTTCTTGCTGCTTGTAGTGGCCAATCAGCATTAGAATAGCATTGAAATCAATGTGGGAGCACTTTTTTATGCACAAGTGCAGGGGTTTCATTAGACCCCCTAGAGCTGGAGCTGGCTGGGGGTGAATATATGGTGGATGTGCAGTGCTCGGCTAAACACATCACCTGCTAGCTAAGCAGCTGGGGGGCAAGGAAATACAACAGATGCATTCTTGTAAATCCCACTATGCATTTGCAAGGGGGTAAGAATGTTAATTTAAAGGGGACGCTCAGCTATCATATTCATTAAAGCGGATATGACGCCTGGAGTGTCCCTTTAAGTGGCTGAGTAAAGCTAATCATTCTGTGGGAATTGTTGGTCATTTATCTGTCAGCCTCCTGATATCCAGTGAATCCACCGCTGGCCCAGTCCGAGTGCGCTGTATCCTGCAGCATCCCAGTGCTGGCCCGAAGTCCAGTAGCAATGTCAGCAAAGGACAGACACTTAGCTGCTCTGCACCGTGCTTCTCCCAGACGCATAGAGAAAGGTATGACGGATCATTTGATATAAGAAAGAGTAATAACTCAATGCCATGTATTCAAAACACAAAAAATACATCAACTGAGACAAATCAGAACTAATTTATAAATATATAATAATATAGATACTTCAATGTGTGACCCCAGAATCTGCTCATTCACCCCGAGAACAGGTTAAACCCCCCGAGACTCAAGAACAATCCCAGATAAGCGACATGTGCAGTCAGTGCAACATTTACTATGAGGGATTGTCTCGGAAGCTTCCACAAGTGACCCAGGACTATAAAACTATTGCCCTTAGATAAATGCCAGCCCTGTGGCAAATGTTATATGATACTATATAATACACCGTGCGGCCACTAGAATAATGTCCCTCATCTAGTCCATGTGAATTAAAATTCAATAATAGCATGAAAGCTGCATATTACGCTTTTTATTATACGCAGTCTATCCCCCCAAACTATCTGCAATGCTGCGGTCTCATCACAGGAACAGCCGAACCATTAACACGCAGAACTTCTAGAGTGTGAAAACCCACAGTAAACACGTTGTTACAAACAGTAACCATGTAACCCAGAACAGCACCCTGTATACAGCATATCACATCCCCACTGATTCACGCAGTCCTTATTTTATTTTAAAAAAAAAGCATCTCATAGCATTTGGTAAGCAGCCGGTAAGATCTCACACCTGTCCCTGCTGTCATATAAAAATAAAGGTATTTTGAATATTTCAGTTCTGTTAAAATAAAGGGAATGAAGCAGCTTTTGAATTATTCTGAATTATTTGAATACAAAGGCCTGCTTTGTGAGGCTGGTACATGGGGTGTCCTGCAGGCAGCCAGGCCATAGCATCACTTAGCATGCAGAGCACGGCTTACCCCAACGCGCAGCGGCAGCCTTTCACCAGCACACCTGCAGCAGCCGGAGCGAGTGAAGCAGCCTGCGGGATGCGCTGCGCTCATAATGAACCTCCCTCTGACACTATAGGCTCACTATGGACAAGTCCCTCCCTGTCTCTTCCTTGTTAGTTAACCCTTCCCTTACATCACAAATAGTGCATATGATAGCTGAGATGCACCTTTATATTTTTGCGGACTCCCCACTCCCCCAGCCGAGCAAAAAATGTGATCGGCTGAACAGATCTGCTTGCACGTGATATATTCGCACCAGCCAGCTCCAGCAATGCCTTGGTGACCGTTCCCGACGGGTCCATTAAGAAGCCCGTGCACATCAATGAAAGCGATACTATTCATTGCATTGGAGCTCCCTTTTAAAAGTATCCAGCTGATCTTGGTCTTCACTTATTATTATTTAATTGTTTTATATAGCGGCATCAGATTCTGCAGCGCTGTACAAAGGGTAGACCAGACATAACAATTAGTATATAACATAACAAGATGACTTACAGAAACAGGGTCCTGCTGAAATGAGGGGTGGGTTGTCATTTTCGTAAAAAGGTATTTTTTTTGTTACTGTTTTATGCAAATCAATTTTGCTAAACACAATGAAGCAAAATATACAAGACTTAAACAGCTCAGTGACTAAGTGCTGCTCTCGATGCTTCTGTGCAGACTGATTTTATTCTAGTTCTCTTTGACATCTAGCGAGCAGGGATAGAAGAAACCTTTGTTATTATTTTCTACTTACAACTGCACAGAGCTAATGAACCCGTCTAAACAAAATATAATGTATTCCCAATGAAGTTTCACATTGTGCATCATGTGAGGTTGGCGTGCTTGAAAATACATGCCATTTTTGCCCTGTACACAGGTATAAAGGCACTAAGAGGATAAAGGCCAGATGAAGGAGCTTTGGGCCCTGGGGCAGCTGTCTTCTCACTATTGCCCTCTTTATTTGCATGGACCCCCACTGACATATTTTCTTAAAATCTTCTTTTCCTCTTACCTTTTTTTGTGTTTGCTTTTTACTTTTTTCATCCTCTACCTTCCATTCTTGCCCCCCATACATATACGCACGCATACACACATACATACATACATACAACACACAGTACCAACCGCATCCCCCGCGTATGTTCCCTGTGGCTTTTAGCTGCCTCGCTGAGCTGAGGTCGGATCAGGTCCAACGACACGCAGTAATTATCCTCACTGCGTGCCGACAAATGATGTCATTTCCACGGAACGCCGCGGCAGTGAGGTAATGGAATTGCCGCACGTCACGGGATCAGATCACCTGCTTTATGGGACAGGTGAGAGATATGGACCCTCAGAACAACAGGGCCCTGGAGCAATTGCATCTTTCTATGGAAAGGAAAGGCCTTTTTATCTGAAAAAAAGGACGGGTATAGCTAAGATAGAATCTTAATTAAACCCACATATGGTAAAAATTGCAAAATGGTACAAATAGTACTTTAAAAGCCTTGGTAAGGAAATGGTTAAACCACGTAAGAAAATAAATTCTTCTCCGGAATATTTTATAAACAGCTACGAATAGCGTGTAAAAGGCGTGATAACGCGCTATCGGGCATTAGTTTGAGGGCAACCCTGGTCACTGCTTTACCACCACTAATATATTCTGCTACTAATAATATGCCAACCTTCACATAGTTGGCATCTTTAACCATTGGGATCCCAAAGACCTTTCTATGTGCTTACAAATGCAAATATGGTGCCATGTGGCCTTCTGAATGGCATTATTTTGTCCGCCATGTTGCCCCCGTATGGAATGGATAGGGTATGCGCTCTCATTGCCAGCACATCCTGGTTGCTACAGTAACAACAAGTCTCCACGGAGCACCTGCTCCTCTCAGACACTCCATCCGCCTGCATCACTGTGAGTCGTGAGTCTCCGTCCGTAAACCTCACACGCGTATTAACGCAG
The DNA here is from genome assembly GCA_009364415.1 of Spea multiplicata. Taxonomy (NCBI): domain Eukaryota; kingdom Metazoa; phylum Chordata; class Amphibia; order Anura; family Pelobatidae; genus Spea; species Spea multiplicata. The sequence continues at coordinate 25,039 of VKOC01016188.1, forward strand.
ACAGGTTTCGCGGCGCCATCTTAAGTGAGGGCAAAGGGAACGGGGTGTTTCCTGTCTTCGTTCATTCATTAGCGGAGACCCCTAATCGCTACCATGTATTCATTAGCAGATGTGTGTTTCTATAAGACAAAATGTAACGTGGTATTTAAATTAAAATGAAGATGGTGACATCATTGGCTTGTGTGCTCTAACGTCACCAGTGCCCGACTTAATGATGTCTGCCGGCACTTCAAGGTCACGTGGCTGCCATCTGACCCTGGCAGGGAGCTCCTCTGGACATGTTCGCCGTGAGGGTCTGTGTGCAAACCGTCAGAAGGTATATATCATGCATGTTCCCTCCGTCACACAATAATCCCACGATACCGCCATTGTGTATAACCGGAGGGTAACTCCCTGGGGTATGGGGTGGCTAGGATGTGGAGACAGTTTAATGTCCACAGACAATGTAGTTCTGTTTTTATTCTAAGGCTAATAATAATAATAATATTTTTTTTTTTAGTAACAGTCCACTAATATACAGCACAAGTTTATACGGAGTAATTGATAAATGTGAATATTAGTTAATACATAAAATTATATATAATAAATAAAATGTACTGGCCACTTCTGTAAAACCAGTGGCCAGTATATTTCTATTATATCATTATTACTGGGCATGAGAATTATCCTGTGTACCTTCACATCCAGCAATTCACTGTTCCCCAGCGACACTAATCTTTAAAATATTTAGATTATTTTATTGGCAACGTACCTTCCAAGTCTACCACCGGGGCAACGACCAGCCCTACTTTTGGGACCAAAATCTATTCTTCCCTTTCTTCCCCCCCAGATGGACCTCTTTTCAGGGAGCTCGGAATGTTTGATATTAGTCCATGTTGTATGGCCCTAAAAGTCACAATCCTTTTTATATAAATAGAGCAAAATGCTTATACACACGTTAACATGTATTAGACGTACTCCCCGAGTGTCTGTCTATCTGCGGCACTCAAATCAAGTAACTGGCATGCTGCCTCTCTCTTCCCCGTTCACAATATATCTGAGAGGTTTGATCACTAATGAGAGAGTTTGCTGGAAAGCTGCAGTTTCATCTCCTTGACGTCGCTATGCATTTTAAAGGCACAGTAAGGGGAGCAGAGGGGGACAAAATGATTTGGGTCCCTAAAGAGGGTCATTAGGAAGGTATGTGGTATGGTGGTTAGAAATCAGCGGAGCGGTGACCTCCAGCTTTCATATATGTTGCGCTCTCTAGTATGATATGGATATCCTCATCGTTCTATTCTCCCAACTTGAAATTGAGGATATACCACCGCATCACGGTAAGGGTCTGGTCATTTCCCAAAGCAGTTTAGTGTTTTCTCCTTATGTTTGCAGAGTGCGTAGTTCCAGAAGTTTACTAAAAATGACATTGGGATCCGACTTTACTGCTGGTGTGAGGGAGATCGCGACAAATATCAGCACCGGCAGAAACATCTTAAGATGGGACTTGTCTCCGGAGCAGATTCACACCAGGACAGAAGAGCTTATTAGGAAAACAAAACGTGTGTACGACGCGGTCGCTGCTCTTGACGTTGAAAAGGTCACATATGAGAACACCATAAAGGTTTTAGCTGACCTTGAGTTGGAGTATGCAGGTAAATGATTACGTTTACTTAAAAGATTTACGGAACAAATGAAGTCGCTTAACGATATTAAGAGCAACTGAAAAGTTTTATACAGGAATATTGAAAGTCCTACTTTGAAGAAAACAAGAGACCGGTGTAGGATTTGACAATTTTGGGTAAGGAGAATGGATATATTGTATTGTCCTAAAGATGATGGATTCTTTACACATCATCTGAATAAGGATCCTGAAATCTCTCTTTTTTGGTGTTGTCCCTATAATAGGTATCACCTGTGAATAAGGAGGCCACAACATTTTGGAGAAATGCACAGCAAAAAAACTCTATTGGTCATATAGTGTATGTTTACACTAAGAGATTAAAATAGAACTTTTTACATATTTTTGTATATTGAAAAAAAGCTCCATGAAACTATGGCAATCATTTTTTAAAAAAATTTCAGAACAGAAGTCTCAATACTATCCAACGTTCTAGTTTTTTTATTTTGTGTTGGCAGTTGAAAGAAGCATGTTGGATTTTCCCCAGCATGTCTCACCCAACAGAGACGTGCGGACGGCAAGCACCCGGGCTGACAAGATTCTGTCTGATTTTGATGTGGAAATGAATATGAGAGAAGATATTTTCAAAAGAATCCTCCATTTTTATGTGAGCTCTTTTATGTGTACTAAAAGCTTTAACTAACGGACAGAAACACTGCCTATATGTTTGTATTATTTGTTTTGTGTGTTTTCTCATCCTTGTTGAGAAAGTTGTGGTTCAACAACAGCTTGGACAGTTACCTTGTGGACGCCGCCAAGAAGTAAGTTGTATGTATCTTCAGAGTTGAATTCTTCACTTTGGGTAAGGCAGACAGCTATACAGAAGCCCACAGAGACCTTCAAAGTATACAAGAAAACGTTTCAAAGGATGTCTTTGGTTTTGCCAACTGGCCCATTAAGACCCACAGAGCACTGGGGAGGCCCCAATTAGCCCCTGCTGAAGCTGCCCAGTGGTTACCTCCAGACCATGTGCCCAAGGCTCAGACCTGGTTGCCTTTGGCCAAAATACACCACTGCTTGACAGATGCAGCGCTTGAAATTCACAATTCTTACAGTTGTTGAAAAACCTGTTAAATTGATGTTGGTGATTACAGTGAATTTAGGTTTTCCGAACTCCGTTTTAATTTGACAGCAGACTTTATAGTTGGAAAAGCGTTCTGTCTGTTAAGCACTCGGAGTGCATGCAGAGGTGCATGGCTCAATATCATGACCCCAGGAGTGAACCTTGTGCATTTGTGTTATCAGTTACTAGACCGCCACTTCAGGACTGTGGATGGTGAAATGTGAGGTGGCCTCCGGAACAGTAAACAGTCTCTTTGTGTTCACATCATTACATGTTCTCTCTCTCTTTCCAGCAAATACAAGACTTAGAACAACTGCACTCTGAGGTTAAAAGATATTTGGAGAAATCCGTTCAGAATGGAAAACGTAATGGACTCCATCTTCCTGCAGAAGTGCAGAATGTAAGCGTCTTTTACATGGCTCAGTTAATGAACTGTAGTGTATCTAATGCTGTTCTTTATCATTCTCACACATTACAGTATCCAGTTACTGCATATGTTTACTGATATGAGAGGGGAATTGCCTGTACTTTCAGCTAGGAAATCCATTTTAAATGGGAAACAGAATTCATTAACTTTATTGCCAGTAATATAACTACCATCCAAAAGTTTAGGCTCACTTAGCGGTTTTCATGGAAAACAAGGACATTTCTAGCTGTGTAATATAATTTGCAAAGAGGTTTTCTAATGATTAATTAGATCCAACAACGAGGAAATTTCTAAGTGACCCCAAACATTTGAACAGTTATATACATGTATCATTATATACATGGATTTATTTTGCCTCAAAAACTACCGGTATAATATCACAAATATTGACTTTAAGTTGGATAAGACGATTACACCATTATAATGCATGCACTGCCCCCTGGTGGTAAAGCACTATGCTTTTCAATAAAAGGTTGAGGTCATGCCTTTATACTAAAGGACTATCGACATTCATTTTTGTTCCGTCACATTTTACTGAAAATTCAAGGGGATTTTGATGTATAAAATCCACATATAATGATGTATTCATATTGGTTTTATTGTGGGTTTTTTTCAGGAAATAAAGACCATTAAAAAAAAGATTAATCAGCTTAGCATTGACTTCAATAAAAATCTTAATGACGAAAACACATCTCTAACCTTTACTAAAGCAGAACTAGGTAAGTGATTAATAATTTGTATTTTTTTTTTCTAAACAAAAGCTGGAGTTGAATTTATTCCAAAACAGATCATACATATACAGTAATGTGCAAACATTTAAGGCAGATGTGAACAAATAGACATGTTAACAAAATGTAAAGCGAGTGAAAAACAAAAAATCTAAATCAAATCAATATCCGGAGAACTAAGTACAGTTCTTGAGTGGGTTTAGGCAGCCTCGGTTGCTTCTCTCTCTTCACGTAATCCCAGATGGACTTGCTGATATTGAGCTCAAGGCTCTGTGGGGCTGTACCATCACTTCCAGGACTCCTTGTTCTTCTTTACTCTGAAGGTAGTTCTTCATGACTTTCGTTGTATGTTTGGGGTTGTTGTCATGCTGCGGAATACATTTGGGGCCAATCAAATGCCTCCCTGATGGCATCGCATGATGGATACCTTTTTGTCTGTACCTGGGGGAGACCTTGCTGATGCAGTATAACTATCCTCTGTCTTGTATCTGTGCTCAGTGTTGCCATGGTGTATGACATTAATCTTCATCAGTATCTTCAGCAACCTCACCTTGTTCGTTAATTTGGCTGTTCCTCATACAAAGCTTTTGGCACCATACACTAACAGACACACACTCACTCTAACACCATATGCTTATAATATATATATATATATATATATATATATATATATATATACACATTCACATATACACACAAACTCATTAAACCGTGAAGGTTCCACAGCTCTCTTCATAACCTTCCCTCATACCTTAATGGTGCAGCGCCAGTAACTGCATTACGTAGTGCCATGTTGCCCGTCTTGTCCGACAGACTGGTGCAGTCTACATAAAACCAGACAAAAGGAATGCTTAGCCCCAGCAACCTCCTGGTTTCGAGAAAATGCCTCTATGAACGCCAAGCACTAGTTGGTTCTCCTCGAGGTCTTCTGCTCCCATTGAGAGAGAAACTATAGCACTGAGCATTTTAATATTTTGCAGATGGGCTTCCTGATGATTTCATTGATAGCTTGGAAAAGACTGATTGTAACACATTCAAAGTTACCCTTCAGTATCCCCATTATTTCCCCATTCTAAAAAAGTGCTCTGTTCCTGAAACAAGAAGAAAATTGGAAACCGCTTTTAACAGGAGATGTATTGAAGTAAGTATGACTGTGAGTTGTGATACATATATGTTTGTGCACAAAGGCTGTCAAAGGGAAGATACACTAATGTGTGAGGAACTTTGACTAATGTACTAAAACAAGATAATTTACTTTAAATATTGACTAAAATGTCTTGTTTTCAGTATTTTTTCCTCACATTACATAATGAAAAATATACAAACGTTTGTAGGTAGGTTTCTAAGAGGAACAGGCAAGACTGGGACATTCTCAATTAGGTGAAAGCAGAGCATAGTACATCACCGTTACTTCCAAGTAAATGAAGATATGCCTCTGCATTTCCCATCTATTAAGAAGGATCGTCATAAAACCCCCTCAATCCCTTGTAAAACAAATATTCACCAGCATAATACTGATTATATACTTATTCCTTTTTAGGAGAACACCGATATCCTTGAACAGCTGATTACTCTGAGGGCAAAAATGGCAGAGCTGCTGGGATACCCAACACATGCTGATTTTGTCCTTGAGCTGAATATGGCTAATAATACCAAAAACGTATCTACGTTTCTAGGTTAGTTATGCTTTACCTCTCTCTCTCATTGTCTGTGTGGTTATAATCTGTTCCTTAGCAGGTCTTAAAAAAAATAGTAAATACAACCTCAGATGAACAATAACACATGACATATTACACTGTGTTATGATTTATTCAACAAAGAAAAGCCAAAATGGAGAAGCCATGTGGTTTTTTTTTGTTTGTTTTTTTAAAAAGTACACCTTATGATTCAATAGCTTGTAGAACCACATTTAGCACAAATAATTTGAATATATTATTAGATAGAAATATTCATATATCCCACTTCTCACTCTTTACCTTTCTCCCTTGTCTGCCTGTCTCTTTCCTCCTATAGTCTCCATCTCTTCCCATCCCTGCCTCTCCCTCAGCTCCATGTCTGGTCCGCAATCTCCATCATGCTCCATGCCTATATCTCCTTTAATGTCACAATCTCTCTTCCTGCTTCATACTCAACGCTCCATATACAAATATTAACTAATCACTGTGGCTGTTGTCGATCGCATTGGACGAGCCTTCACACAAAAATCTAATCAGACACCACCTGTACTCGGATCTGACTTTTCCTTAAGCCACTTCCATTGTGAGTGACAATTCCCAACAAGTCTGTTATACATATATATTAAAATGCATTTCTTTGCTGAAATGGTAAAGGGAATATTAATGAGGCAATCAAAGCAGATATCTAATAGAAATATATTGTAAATATAAGCCAAAGATCAAGTAAAGTATGGGCTATTAAAGCAAGTAGAATGTTAATATACATTTATAAAGTTTTTTTCTTTGCTTTATAGATAATTTAAAAATTAAGTTGCAACCTCTTGGGGATGCAGAAAAGCAACTCATTTTGGAGTTAAAAAATAAAGAATCTGCTGAACGAGGAGTAGACATGGACAATAAAATCCACGCCTGGGACCTACATTATTATCTCACTCGAATAGTAGAGACTAAGTATTCAGTGGACCAGGAGAAGCTCCGAGAGTATTTTCCCATGGAGACTGTCACTGAAAACCTGCTTCATATTTACCAGGAGCTCCTCGGACTCCGCTTTGAGCAAGTGGAGAACTGCCACGTGTGGCATGAGAACGTCACCCTGTACACGGTGTACGACAGCGCAAGTGGTGAAGCCCTGGGGCAGTTCTATCTTGACCTGTATCCAAGGTATATCACATACTGTGTTGCAAGCTTGGCTCATCTTAAACTAAGAACGTCCCTCAATCCATTGGCTCTGGGCTTACAAAAAAAAAGCAGTTTTATTCTAGAAACATAGAATTTGATGGCCGATAAAAGCCTTTCGGCCCGTTTAGTCTGCTCATTTTACCTGCTGTAATGACTCGCACCTTAATCGGTTCTTAGGCATAAAGCTATCCTGAATCTAAGATGAGACTATCACATGCTTGTTTAAATTCCCTCACTGTATTAACATCTACCACTTCTGATGGGAGGCTGTTCGATTTATCTATCACTCTCTCTCTGTAAAGTAAAACTACCTTACGTTACATTTAGCACTGTAGTTCTACTATTCCTTCTCATTTGAAGTAAATTTCCCTCCTTACTTTGTTGAATCCCATTAAGTAATTAAATGGGTCTATTACATCTCTCTTAATTCTTTCCTCCAAGTTAAACATATTAAGTTTCCTTAGTGATATTTTTTTTATCCTGCAAACTATTTACTATTTTAGTAGCTCTTTGTGTTATCTGCAGAGAGATGCACCTTGCCATTAAGGCCTTCTGTAATATCACTAATAGAAATATTAAAACTTACGGGTCCCAATACTGTTCCCTGAGGCACCCTGCCAGTAACAAGTCCTTCTGCTCAATATAAACTATTAACTACTATCTTCTATGTCGAAAGCCTTACTGAGATCTAGGTAGAATATATCTACTGATCTTCCCTAGTCTATTATTTTAGTTACCAAGTTAGAGTGTAACTTTAGTTTGACAAGGTCTCCTTGAAGCAAACCCATGCTGTTTCTGATTTGGCCCATTAAGAGCCATATGTTTAATAACCCTATTATTTAGCATGGTTTCCATTCATTTCCCAACTACTGATGTAAGACTTACTGGTCTGCAGTTGTCTTCTCTGCTTCCGTTTTTGTAAAGTGGTATTACAATTGCCAAATTCTAATGTTCTGGAACGACTCGTGCCCATACAGACTGGTCAAATAACTCTTATCAGAACATCCCAAAGCTCTTTTAATAAGTTTCAGTGTATCCCATTCTACTGGGTGCCAAAGGTAGCAGATCTTTGGAAGGTATTTTGGATGAATCATTTGAAACATCGTGAATTGAGAATTGTAGCTCACAGTACATTTTTGTTGCCTTTTCTTTCAAAAGGTTGGGTGTTATTAATACACAACAACTAGAAAAAACCAGAGGCTTCTGTCATCGCATAGCTAGGAACTGTTCATGCAGCGAGTTAAATGGTGCATGTCAGCACAGAAATCCCACGTGGAGAAGTGTGGGCTTCATATGTGGGCTAATAATAAAAGCATTACAGTGCAAACGGGGAACTTAAACAAAAGTTTGCAGATACCAAAAACAGCCATTAGTGACATTGTTATCAAGACAATGCAATCCATTTACAAAACCTATGGTTTGGGTAAAAATCTTCGGAGTTTCCAGGGTCTGGCAATTTCAGTGTTTGCTAAATCAAAAATCTGTGGTTATTCTGCTTAAACTGCAAAATGTTGAGTAGGTAATTATTTTTTTCTGACCATCGAGTGCTGCTGTTCATGCGTTACAGGCATCCAGCACTGTGATTAATCTTTTTACTCATCCACAGCAAGATTATTGACCCATTTATTGGAAAGCCCTAAATCGGTTCCCATATATTTGTGCTAATTAATGGCTGCTTGTCATCTCTGTCTGTAGAGAAGGAAAGTACGGCCATGCGGCATGCTTTGGTTTGCAACCTGGCTGCCTTTTGCCTGATGGGAGCAGAATGTTGTCTGTCGCTGCCATGGTGGCAAACTTCACCAAACCTGCAGTTGGACGGCCATCATTGCTGCGCCATGATGAAGTGAAGACCTACTTCCACGAATTTGGGCATGTCATGCACCAGATATGTGCACAGGTCAGTGGCGTATTTTTTTTATTTTGACATGTTAGTATCTATATGTAACACAGACCTTCTGGGGTTTTTATTGTATCACAGATGAAAGGTCTGAGTTACTGATCATGTACCAGTACTTTTTTGGACCTAAACCTCTGTTGTCCAGGTATAAGTGTATAGCCCTAAAGATCACAGTAATGTATAGCCTTGCTCATTTACATAAAAAGATATAAACTTGCAGAAAGTCACATATGGAGTGTAAGTGAAGCCCTGTGCCCTCTGATCTTTTTCATCTTAAATAGGAGGAACTTTTGGTTTTGTAAACATATGTAATTGTACGGCTGGACAAACCCATGTAGAATTATGGAGTCATTAAGACAATTTTAGGAACCCTCATTTTCCGAAATGGGACGTTTTTTAACCAGGCTGTAATGGAGACCCCCTTCTTTGGGAAGAAATATATTTTCTAGAAAGTTCAGAGAAAGCATATTAAACTGATTACATAAATGGTTGACAAGATAAAAAATAACCAGGAGAGACTAGAGTTTGGACTGCAGCTGCAATATGATGGAAATCATTAAATTGGGAAGAATATTTCAAAGGAAAACGCTGGAACGAGAGGCTCATAGTCTAAAACTAGAAAATCAGGGGATCAGCAGAGAAGGTTTAAGAGCACCTTTTAAAATAATTGCTGGCATCTCATTCTGAAGTCTGCCTGTCTGTCCGTGGGTCGGTCTAATGGTAGATATGAGTAGATATCAGGTCCTCTACTGCATGGTTCTACAGACATAATCCATCTTAGATAGTGACTAATGACCAGGAAGACAGATTGTATCAGAAGACATGCGCACGGTGCCACATGTACTGTACATGCATAGAAGATGCCTCAAAGACACCCGGGAGCTTCCTAGGGAAGGCTATCCAGAGCTCTCCATCTTCTCGGAGAGTGGCTTTGTTAAGGCATAGGGGTGGCCCCAGGCAGCTTATAGTTGATGTTGGGGTCGGTGGGGAATGGACATGGCCAAATAGCAATGCCCGGCCCAGAGAAAGATAAACCTGACTGTGAGAAGCAGGAGTCACCAGCCAAACCCACAGAAATCATATGTTGGGGAGTAGCTGTCAGAGAGAACAAACAGCATTTCTTCCCCAATCCCTATAAACATGGCTATGACTGCAGCTTGAGTCATACACTCGTCCTTTTAAATATGTATGTGTTCCCTTTTATCGTTTAGGTTTTACATGTTGCACCTCCAAAATTAAACTTCCTGGCGATCGCTACATATTGAACTTTAAAAAGCATCTCCATTAAAAGTATCAGAAGGACGTAGGGAGCTTCGGAAAGAGACTGATTAAATATCTGTGATGGGGTGGCATTTGGCATGCCGTCATTTAACCTCCAATTCTATTTATGTTGTATGTCGATAGAACGTTGTCATTGTGGAATATGAATAATGCTGATTTGGATTGTGCTTGTGAACTAATTTATAGCCTTTTTTTTGATTGTAAATGAATTTGCTATATTTATCTAAATGTACCCGGTTTCCAGCTGTTGTTTGGAAATATTTTCTACATTAAAACTGACATGGTATTTGGCAATCTGTGTGATAATTGTGCCAATTCATATTGCATTTTAGGCTTTTAACATTGTATTCTAGAAAAAAGAATCTTAAAAAAAAAATGTGATCAGCTGATCAATAGCAAGCTAGTTTTAGCAAGTTTTAAAGAATATATATGACCGTGTCCTAGGACCACATAAAGATTATGTTCAGCTAGGGGTGTCATAAAGGTATATGAAACTACATCAGAAACCTGGCTTTTTAAAGAATACCCATCAGCAAAAACATCTTTAAGCATTAAATAATATTTCTCATCACAGATTTTTATGATGTCATACCTAGCGCTCTCAACATTTTAAATGGCCTTTTGAGGAGACGTTTTTTAGGGATAATTAGGGCACGGAGATGTTTTCTGGGACTTTGTGACCTATTCATAGCTACCTACCTCACCGAGTTATCATGAAGAAGCGACCTGAGCAATCTTTGAGGAGGAAAGCATTTTGAGTGTTGGTGAAGCCCGGCTGCTCTGGGTCAGATTACTATTTCTCTGGGCAGCCATTGGCCACACCCACTGCTTTCCATCCACTGAAAGCTGCCACGATCAGCCCCGCCTCTTCACAAAGCCACACCCCCAGAAAAGACATCGGACTCTCATTTAGTATGAGAAAAACTAAAATTATGGCAAATAATTTGCCACTTGTATGATATAGATAGATAATATATGAAACTTTTTTATACCATGCCCTATCCTTCCACATTATGATGGTTGCAGTAGTCTGTCATGCATAGTCATCATGGATGTTGCCCGGGACATACAGAAGCTTAGAATTTAACAGAAGATATGATGTAAAGACTTTAATCGGTACTCTGTCTTGTTCTAGATTCAGGGTAGCTTTATATCCATTCCATGCATGTTTAAATCAGCCTCTTCTGATGGGAGGCTGTTCTATTTATCTACCACCCTCTCTATATATAGTAAAACCTTCTTACATTACATCTAAACTTTTGACCCTCTAGTTTCAGGTTATGGCATTTTGTTCTAAGATTTCATTCTTTTTGTCCATTAAGTGCAAAGAAAGCATCCCTCGCCCCCCTTTTGAGTGTCAGTTGCTAAGTGTATTATTTTACCTTATACTCTCGCATACTAAGTTTCAAAACACTATTAACATTTAAAGAGAGGATGAGGAGAACTTTTTCGTGGCTTATTTAAATGAATGTTGTAGGCTTTATTTTCATTTAATGTTTTATTTATCATATAATGTTTATTTACAGACAAAGTTTGCACGATTTAGTGGTACAAACGTGGAAACAGATTTTGTTGAAGTGCCTTCCCAGATGCTGGAGAATTGGGTTTGGGAAAAAGAGGCTCTGCAGCGCATGTCCAGACATTATATTAATGGTAGCCCTGTTCCAGATGATCTCCTCAATAAACTAATAGAGTCAAGACTCGCCAATACAGGTAATCCACACCTTTACACCTTCATGTAGATGTAAAAGTCCACATTGTGTGTATGGGAGCAGCCGTCCCGTCCTAGGAGTCACCATGATTATTCTAACCCTCGGGTGACAGCTTTTGTTAGGGTAGGGGAGAGAAGGAGTGAAAACATCAGCATTTCATCTACGTTCTAGTGCTGCCTCTTTTCCCACAGATATCAGTATCCATGGGTTAAAATAGTTGCTTACTTTTAAGCCAAATATCCCCACAACAGTTACAGTAATTGCCTTACAAATTGGGTGAAGCCAGAACTGTGGCAGTTCCCAAGGTACATTATTATAATTTTATCTTGCCAACATAATACAGACCATAAGGGTTGAGGTAAAGTATGGACACGCCATGCTATCTATGTATCCCTCACAGCATATCCAAACACAAATCTGCGATAGACAGCGATAAGGTAGACCCGTTACAATTCCGCTAGATCTTGGGGAGAAACCAGCAAAACCATCCATGGGCCTTTTGACCACAAGAAACCCCCCTGTATTCGGGGGTTCTAAGTGCAATTCCATTGGTCTGCAACTAGAAGCTAAAAATCCAATGATTTCTATGAAAATAGTTGCCAATATTCAGATTCCTTGGGACACACGCCACATGCGATATCAATGCCTGCATAATACGCCCCAGTGTCTTAAGTTTGCATGCTTTCTGCTTTTCCCACTTTGGGTATTGAGTAGAAACAACCCCGTCATGAATCAGGACTTATTGCCCTGGGGCTAGGGCAGCAGGAACTGTACATTTCATTTCATGTAGCCAGTGCAGGCAACCTTTTTGGCTTTTTGTCTCGTAATAAATCATTTTTTTCTCCATCCACTGCACGGCTGGCGGGATAATGTCCGTCTCAATTATAGAGATTGTTTTATTAAGTCATCCTGTAGAGTAAAATGTTTTGTGGGACATATGGTATATATATATATAATATAATATATATATATATATATATACTAGTATGTTGTACTTTGAAATTACATTTGCGGTGTTATTCAGAATTACTTTGTATCCGTCAGGTCTTCTCAGTCTCCGCCAGATCCTCCTGAGCAAACTGGATCAGTCTCTTCATACAAAGTCGTCCGCTGACACGGCCAGCGAATATGCCAAGTACTCCGAGGAGATCCTGGGAATAGCTGCTACGCCAGGTATGGTCTTCATTTATTTTACCGTTGGTGACATTGCAAACGCTCCTCGGCACATACTGGGTCATATTTACATCATGCCATACATTTTGGACCTGATTAATATTGCAAGGCAGACCCCCAGATTTCTAGTGCTTTATGTAACCAATGTCTCTATCCCTCCACCAGGTGACTTGTTTGCTACCCAAGTCCCTTTGCATTGAAAGGGACTTGTGGACTCGCTGTGAAAAAGTTACAATTCAGTGATGTTTAACAGTCTTATGACCTTGCCTCAGACTGCTCTGCTCTTAATATATACTGTAAATATACACTAACTTACAAACGTTTGGAGTCACTTAAAAAAGAGAAAAGCAAATTTTGTCCATTAAAATAACATAAAATGGATGAGAAATCCGGCGCAGACGTTGTAAATGTTGCAAATGACTATTGTAGTTGGGAACGGCTGATTTTTTAATAGAATATCTTCAAAGGTCTACAGAGGCCTTTTATCACTCCCATCACTCCTGTGTTCCATCGGCCCTTGTGTTGGCCGTTTAACCCCTTAAGGACAATGGGCGGTTCCTAAACCCATTGAAAACAATGCATTTTGAGCATGTACGGGCTTTGTCATTAAGGGGTTAAAAGGCAAATTGACCATTAGAGAATTGTTTTGCAATTATTTAACAGCTAGAAATCTTGTTTTCCATGAAAACCGTTAAGTGACCCCAAACATTTGAATGGTAGTGAATCTGGCCTGGCCAGTTCGGATTAAAGTGCCAGCTGTTAATACATGTAGGTGAAGTCAGTCACTAAATCAGTGTTTCTGCTATAGCTAATGTAACGCATCTAGATTTTTATGTCTGTTTCTGGCAGTGAATTCTCTTCTTTTATTTACTGGCAGGCACAAACATGCCGGCTACATTTGGCCATCTGGCTGGCGGTTACGATGGTCAGTATTATGGATACTTGTGGAGTGAGGTCTTCTCTATGGACATCTTTTACAGCTGCTTCAAACAAGAAGGGATCATGAACCCAGAGGTGATGTATACTCTGCTTAAACACCAGTTTGCAACCCAGTTTAAAGAAACTGGACTTTTAACCTCATTATAAGCACTGAAGCATCACCTAAATTAATTTAAAGTACACTTGATCCACAGTGCTCATCTCTGTGCTTGCAAGTGCTTATTCCAAATCATATATATCATATATAATCACACCCTGCTTGTACTGACAACATTAATGAGGATTGTATTGTAAGCGCTCAGACCCTTTTGTTCCCGTGGTGTGTAAAGTGCAGCAGCACCGACTGTAGTTCCACATGCTTGCCCAATGGAGATTATTTGCCAGCACCAAGTGCAATGTATCTAGGGAGTAAATTTGCACAAGAATTCTAAATGCTTTAACTCACTTAAACTGGCAACAAAAATGTAGAACATACATTAAGGCTGTTACAGTCCTGCAGAATACCGTGTTTCTCTATATATAAATATATGGATCCTTCTGTAAGATAAGCGGTATAAATGCTTGTATATATATATATATATATATATTATATATATATATTATATATATATATATATATATATATATGAACAGTTGACCCATCCACAACCCTCAGACCATTAAAATAGCATTGCGCTCATAAATACATTTTGATGTATATAGCATTTTCACATTTCACACACTCCCATTACCTGTCCGCTGCTCTTATGGATGCCATGTGTGCGCCACCAAAGCATGAAGAACAGCGATGCTGAGCCGTTCAATCTGAGAGTTACCAGATCCAACTATCCAGGGCCCATCATTGTAGAGATATCCTTAGTAAAGCACAAACATGAAGCAGAATGAGTGGCTGGAAGGCCTGGTGGTGTTTTCCAGCAAGATGCCATAACTTTGGATAATTGCTGACCATAGAAGGACCCAAAATAACATCAGCTGTTCCTAATATAAAAGGTTATTCTTAATGATTCCCTGTTGACACAGCACGGGAGGGCTAGCAAGGGGTGAATTTGCCCTTTGGTTTACTTTATAAATGAAGCAGACAGGTCCTTTAATCAAATTCCGTTTCAGTATAAACCGGCTGCTTTTTATGGGATTGGCGCATACGCAACTCCATACCATGAATGTCCGTGTGGCTGGAAAGGCTAATTTGTATTTTCAATGTAACTCTGTTTTTGGAGCAGTCGTACCAGGCCTTCTGGCTAGGCTTGACAAACACACATTCCTCCAATTAAGGCAAATCTATTACCGTATACTAATGTTAAGACTCGATTAATGTAGCATAAAGCGCTATTAAATATTTTAGATTGTAGCAGTGATTACATAAATCAGTGGCCATGTCCAGTTTGTCTCTTCCACTAAACACGTTCTAGGTGGTCTGTCCTTCAAAGTGGACCTGTCGCCTTCGAGAGATGTCCATTGCCCAAATATGATGCTTACTATATCACAGTAACCCCAATTACAAATTAGTGAATAATTCCAAGGCACAAACACTAAGAAACAGAACTTATCACATAGCATGAATCTCGAGATGTATATTAGTCTCTAAACAGTAACATAATATCTTCAAAAACATTGAATCATTTGAAAGAGAAAGCCACATACTGCACGTATACACAGTTTAAGAAGGCAATTGTATCATTTTTAAAGCTATTTTGACTTTAATGCACCATTTGCCAAACTTGGAACTCCAGAAAAAGCTTTAATTACATGACTATATAGTTCAGGGGTCGGGTAGCGTGGAAGTGTAATGATACATGTCGGCATCGGAATGAAGTCCAAAGCAAACAGTGAATTCTGGCCGATCAATTCGTCTTATGTCACTTTTTTTTATTGAGTGCTGTACTCCGTTTTCAATTTTGTCTACAAACACGGCCTTGTAAATGAACAATGTTATTTTCTCCGTAGGTTGGAATGAAATACAGAAATTTTATACTGAAACCTGGAGGGTCAGCGGATGGCATGGATTTGCTGCAGAAATTCTTAGGTCGTGAGCCAAACCAAAAAGCTTTTCTTTTAAGTAAAGGATTGAATCCATAAAATAATGTTATCCTTTCTCTGATTTATAAGTAAAGGACGGTTCGAAACCATGAAGAATAAACCACTTTTCATCATTCAGGCACTTGACAGCATGCCAAAACATACTGCAAGGTTCCTTAGTACAAACACACGGCTGTGAAATGGCTCAGTAACCATATGGTATCTTGTTATGAATTGAAGCTATAAGATTTTAATATTTTGGATCTAAATCTCACATATTCTTTGTAATAAAACAAAAATAGCAGTCTAAACAAACCTGAACTCTCTTGCATTGCACCAAATGTATTAAAGGAATGGTCTGCTACTCCATATACTTGGAATACTTACTTCTCTTTATACTGAATTTAAAGTTATCCTCATATCGCCAACTTAATTCTGATTTTCCATGTGTGTAATAAACATTTACTCCTTTAGTGGGAGGACTTAACATTTGCCCACTTGAAGGTTACAAAAATGCCTATCCTGTTCTCTTCAAGACGAGACCAGGGGCCCGGAATATATCATGCATGTAGAGTATTTATCGAGCGGTAATGAGAAGAGAAAAACTGTAAAAATATCTAAAGGACTAAAGCAATTTTGTTTTATTTATTAAAATGTGCCAACATTTTCCTAAATACATAGCAATTCTCCAGAAATCTGCTGGATCTGTGTTATGGGGAGTTCCGCAGAAATCGAGCTATTGTGGCAGATATGGCCTCTTTACTTGTACTCGCTCCTGGCATACACTGCACAGCACAGATCCTTTTCTTAAACCATCTCCTATCATGCCCAGGAAAGCTCTGTTTGGCCCAGAGTCTCCTGGTAAAGCCTCTGGGTCTCTGGGTCAGCATCTTCTTTGGAGTGACCACACTGCTTGACCACACCCATTCCCCTCCTACTAAAGGCTGTCTGCGGCTAACCCCTCCCCTTCACAAGCTGCTCCCACATAAAAGGGGAGTTTCCACAAATTCCTGCTACATTTTGGAATTATTGTGAAATGTAAGCAGTAGCTGGGACAGTAAAGTGCTTACTGTAAATGTGATATCATCGTATCTGATGTTCAAGAATCTCACTCTATGCAGAAGTTTACATTTTAATAATGATGACATCACCAATGTTTTCTAATGAATAACAGATGGGTTATATCCATTTTCATTGACTCGGAGCTTAAAAGTTAGAATTGGCTGCCTCTATAGTTTCTGTACATAGTTTGTTTCCCGGGCTGTACATTTAAAGGGCTGTCAGCTGTTCATTAGCTTGAAGGCCTTTATCGCTTTGGTTTTATTCACAGCGCCCTGTGGCATGACATTGATAATGTGAAAATATAGGTGCAACTGCCAGGGAAATATATATATCACACAACATACTGTATTGTTGTGTTCTTTCTGTTGTACTCTTGCTAACAATATAAGGACACGTTAATTTAGACTGTAAGCTCTTCTTGGGAAGTTGCCCATCGTCTTAATCAGTTTTCTATTCAGTGAGTGTTAATGAGGATGTTGTAAACTCCAATGTTTCACAGATGCTGCACGGACTATAATCATTTTAGAGGTCACCCGTTTCAAGCAAAGTTCTCATTACCGGGTAGGAATATTAAATTCTTTTTTTTTCAAAGTCTCCAAGGAGCAGCTGGCAGTCAGGAAGGACTGTTTGAGCTTAATCTTCTTCACGCTGGCCAAACTGGATCTGTTACACCTCGGGCGTTACATGGAACAACTGCAGATTATAAAGGAGAGTGAATTTCACACGATTAAATAAGGTTACAAAAAGATTACATGCCGCGTGCTCTGTGTTTATTTGCACTTTTAAAATAAACTATATAATACACACACATATATATTTTTTATATATAGATATATTATATATATAGATACACAGGAAAAAACTACAGAAATGTTCCTATGCCATACTGATTTTGTGGGATACGGAAATATATTTTCTATTTGGGGGACTTGCTTCTGTGGACACATGCCTTGGTCTTATTACTTACTATTGATGTAACAGTATCCAGCTGATATGGATTTCATGGTTATGGACCTGCACCTCACTCGTGATAATAGCTACTTGTATCTTGGTGCCAGATAGAACGTAACGCTTGATTTAAGGCCAGCTAAGCAAAACCTTTCTGAATGAGCTTCAAAAATACCAAATGACTACATTCCCTGTGGATTATTTTTAATATAACCATCAGAATAACATAGGCATTTCAGGGGGCAGCTGTCTTTCTGTACTACATTTAAAGATGACATGGACTTTGCAGAACACATAATTGGCTAACTTTTTAAGGGGATTCCTGTCATGGCACTGTATGTGTTTTTGTCTTTTTCCTGATGTCCTGTGTTATTTATGCCACTCTAAGTGACTCTATGTGGCATCCTCAAAAAGGCTATCAATACCAGTCACCTTCAGTGATTTATGCAGTTTTAAAAAGCTTGACTAAACTTAGACCCACATGCTCAGAAAGGACTTTGGATCAATACGTGAGACTCTTGCTCGTTAGCAATTTACGACTGATAGCGGTGTATGTGACTGAGCGTGAGCTGTGTGGCTGAGATGAGTGATCAGTGTGTTTGAGTCTGTGTCACTGGCATCAGAATGCTGTGTGCAATAGTAGACGTCTGTGGCTGAAAGTGATGAGTATAGTTAAAAGTGGCCGTTGTGTATGTGGCTGAGTGTGATCTTTGTTGAGCTATGTATGTTTCACCATGGCAAAGAGCGGTCAGGAACCAAGGGACTTGAACCAGTTACCCTGAGCATGGCAGACTGCGCCTACCGGTTTCTGACATGGTACCTGACGTGGTACCTGATGTGGACCTGAAATGTGCTCCTCCACCAGGGTACCAGAGACCCTAGGCTTATGCCTAGTTTCAAGTATGCACTTTCCCATGCTTTTTAAGAACATTAGGTGGAAACATACAGATAGGTAGGTTCCTTACCCACTGTTACATAGGCTCCCTCATTTATATATGATTGCTATTTTATATTTAGCTGTAAGCATAGCGTTGGAATTGCATGAGTAATATATATATAGATGGAAATGAATATAGATATCTATAGATACTAGAGTACAAAAAAATAAAAATAATAAAATGGGTAATGTAAATAATAAACTCCCCACTATGTATCCATAGTTGTAATTTATATCTCTGTGCCACAATGTTTTTTAGAAACAGTTGTGCTGTCCGTTGTCTTCTTTGTTACCAGCCCTTCTAAATGTATATTATATGCTTTAAAAACTAATAAAATCTTATTTACGGGGAATTAGAAAGCCAACTAGCATATAAAAGACTGATTATGAGATGGATCAAGCAGTGTATACTGAATAACAGGAAGGCATTTAGGAGAATTAGAAGCAGACACCACCTGGTAAAAGGAATTAACCCATTCCATCACATCGATTGTACAGTGCTTTCTGAGTGTAGTGATATTAACAATATGGAGTGCGTGGTTTCAAGGACTGTAGCTAAATGCCCTCAGAAGTGCTTATATTCTGTCACCCAGCAATTGTTCAAAGCTTCTAAAGGCGTCACATGCGAAAATTCATTTGCAAATGCCATGGATTCAAGCTGCAATTCCATGTCTCCTAGAAGAACAATACTATGTTTGTCCTTTCAAACCGTACAGAAACATTCTATTATACTGAATCATTGACCTTTATTAATAAGTTGGTTAACTAGAAAGAAATACTCTGATTTGAAGTCGTTATGGTATCATTTCATTACTTATACTGATGCAGCAACAGAAGTTAACAAGACTATACCGTGGCCTATATGTGGTCTATCTTTGTCAAATGGATGTAGCAGTGGGGGTTTGTGAGCAGGTGTTTGCAGTTTGGACCCCATTGCTTTGCTGGGCATCGTGAATAGATATCTTTGAAATGTTGATCTTAAAAATGGCCACATTAATCCAGAATGATCCGTCATGTAATCTGTGAGCCGAGTCACAATCTCATTGATTTATACAAGGCCGACTAAGCTATTCTAGCAGAAGAAGCTGACTGGAATTCCCCCTGTATAATATATAAAATACTTAGTGATTTGAAAGTACGATTCTCATATAAATCCCCACATATGCAAATAAACCTCTAACACTGCACACCTTCAACAAATAAACACCCCCCGTTAATACCCGTTAATACGCCTATCGGCCCCTTAGCTGCGGTAAGATCCAGTAGTGTACCAGGAGGGAGCTTGCGGCTGTAGTGGACAGAGGGGCGCCGATCAGTTGCTGAAAACTCTTTCATGAGCCACTGCTTGGTGCTCCTCTCTCTTCTCCTCATGGGTGCCGTACAGCATTTAGATTGGGAGGGGCAGGCTGCTGCTTCTAATCCCCTGGGGGGGGGGATTTCTTCATTATCGTTCCCCCCTCAGGATTTAGGTGGGTGTCGGGGCGGATAGACATCTGCAGGGCCCTCCGTTGAGGCTCGGCCGCCCACCAGGCCAGTAAAGTCTGCAAGAGAGGTAAGGGGGTGCGGGTGAGTGAATGGGTGAGGGAGTGAATGAATGTTAGTGGGTGATTGAATAAATGTTAGTAGTGAGTAAATTAGTGTTTAGAGGC
This sequence comes from Spea multiplicata, assembly GCA_009364415.1. Lineage (NCBI taxonomy): Eukaryota > Metazoa > Chordata > Amphibia > Anura > Pelobatidae > Spea > Spea multiplicata. The sequence goes on from VKOC01016188.1 coordinate 45,383, forward strand.
ATAAATTGCTGATTATTATTATAGTACATGCTTTCAAGGTCTTTTCTTAAAAGCTTGCTCTCTATTGCTAATCATCCAGTAAACATATCAACTTGACTCTTCTTGTTTCCTGTATTTCCAAGATACCGTTCTCTACTAATTGCCAATTTCAGGAAAAGTAGCCCACACAATTTAAATTCAACATACTTAAAGGAAAATGATAACCTAAAATAATCCTACAGATGCGAGACTGCAATTTACACACCAAACTAAATTGTTGACCAAAGGAAGCATACATTATAAGACCAAAAGTATGTGGACCCCCCTATTTATTGAGTTAAGATGTTTTAGCTCAGTGACTTTAAACTTGGTATTGTCATAGGATTCCACCTTTTGCCACGAGTCAGTTTTTACTATAGGTGCTATAGTTGAGAATTAGGAGCAAAAATGTCCCAGCCACAAAGTGGTCGACCTCTCACACTCACAGAACAGGAACCACCAGGAACTGCAGTGCGTGGAAATCTATGTTCTTATATTATGAATGTATTTTATACCAAGATATTATTGTATATTTCTTTTAAGAAAATGGGTGGCTGAAACAATATGCTATTTTTTAGTATTAATTGTGGATGATGGTTAGTTTTCTGTTAACCCATGCTTTGTCATACGAACTTCCAAGTTGTATAACAACGTACATGCATACATCCAACCAGCTCCCTAACAAGAAAGTTTGGTCTATTCACTTGCACTATTTTTGGCAGACTTTAGATCCACACACAGAGTGACAACACCCATGATAAATTTCCATTTCAAACATTAACAAATGATTTCACACTTCCTTAATTACACAGCTGGCTGGGGAACCCAAGTTTGCTGCAAGTATTCATCACTTGAAGTGATTAGTATTTGTGTTGTCAGCCTGGTCTGCTTTTGCTGGCGTTCAGAGACATTATGACACATCTCTCCTGCTTCACACTAGTTCTGGGTCACTCTGTACAAGGTCGACGGTTTGTATTCCACCTCCTAAAATACATACAATAGGAAGTGGCATTAAGACGTCGACTTACCTCAAAGGTCTTTGTGACTGCGTGGCCGGCAGGAGATGCACTTCACACATACGCAAATAGAATAGGTTCTATTAATTTCTATGTCCTATGGATCCCCGTGGGTCCATGGGAACCATGGCCTATGTTAGTTGCTATGTCACTTGGAGGTCTGACTTTCTCTATTTAAGCATCTGGCACAATTCTCAAGGTGCACAGTTGTTTGGCTGCTCCTGCAGCAGAGTCTGCTACTTGTGCCTGTATCCGAACCATTCCTGCACCCAGCTTACCCACTGTAAGTGGACTTTTTGATATTTTTTCTGACTATGAATGTGCCTTGCACCTTGCTCTGATAGTTTCTGGGTTTGACCTTGGGTTTTTTTGTGACCTAATCTTCCAGTTGGAGCCTCTGTACTACCACTACTACCGTTGAGCAGTGCCTAGCAGACAAAAAGTTTTCTGGCTCCAGTATCCTATTGTCTGCCAGCATCAAGCTGTCTGCTGGTATCGTCTGTCAGGTCTGCCTGATTCCCCAATTCACCTTCTCCTGCCCCATCTGCTACCAACCATGTTTCCGTTCAGCAACTGGTTAGTAGATAGTACAAGGCATGAGCTACCTGTATAGATTCCCTGGCCATCATTCCTCTTCTTCAAGCCTGGCTGAAGTTTGCAAAAACAAACATCAAGTCCCCCAAAAGCATGTGGGAAAATGCGTTATGGTCTCATGAAACCAAGGTTGAACTTTTTGGCCATAATTCCAAAAGGTATGTTTGGTGCAAAAAACAACACTGGACATCACCCAAAGAACACCATACCCACAGTGAAGCATGGTGGTGGCAGCATCATGGTTTGGGGCTGTTTTTCTTCAGCTGGAACTGGGGCCTTAGGGTGGAGGGAATTATGAACAGTTCCAAATACCAGGCATTTTTGGCACAAAACCTTCAGGCATCCATTAGGAAGATGAAGAGGAAGTTCACCTTTCAGCACGATGACGACCCAAATCACACATCCAAATCCACAAAAGCATGGCTTAACGTTTTGGAACGGCCGAGCCAGAGCTCAGACCTGAATCCAATTGAACATCTGTGGGGTGATCTGAAGAGGGCTGTGCACAGGAGATGTCCTCACAATCTGACAGATTTGGAGCGCGTTTGTAAAGGAGAGTGGGCATATATCGCCACGTCAAGATGTGCCATGCTAATAGACGCCTACCCAAAAAGGCTGATTGCTGCAATAAAATCGAAAGGTGCTTCAACAAAGTATTAGTTTAAGGGTGTGCACACTTATGCAACCAGGTTATTGTGAGTTGTTTTGGGGTTTTTTTCCCCTGAAAGATTTCAGCTTGTTTTGCAATCGAATTGTTCATGTTATAGGTCACATAAGGTAGAAAAAGTTCTAACGTGATTTATCTTTGTCTCATTCTTTAAAATCACAAGAACCAGGCATTTTAGCAGGGGTGTGCAGACTTTTTATATCCACTGTATCAGCTGCAAGCAATTTTGCTAAACTGTGTTCATCCAGCAGGTGCCTGGACCACCAGTCCCCTGAATTGATGGATGTGAGCAGAGCAGCTGGCAGGCCTCAGGTGTTTGCCCAGTGTGTGCATCAGCTCCTGGCTACACCAGCTCTTTCTGCAACCTGGCAAGTTACATATATTTGTATTCATTGTATACTTTCCCCCTTTTTGCTGGGTTTCATATTGATTCTGATGAGTACCTTGAATGGGTTATGCATATTTGCCAACTTTTTATGGTCCAGAACACTAGTGGCTCCCAAATGTTAGGCACATTTTCCAAATAGGTGAAAATGTGGTGATCAAAATCTGCAAACAATCTCAATAAGCAGAACATATAAGGACCGCCCTGGAAAATTCAAGACTGTTGTCAGCTATTACTCTGGACTGCTATGGACTATAGAGGTGGGAAAGTTGTACAGACTAGCTGGGCTCATTTGACGCATAAGGAAAGACCAAGAGAGGAGCTCTGGCTCTGTTCCTCCAGAAAGTGCGGCTAATGTAGCTCGTTCAGATAAATTCCCATCAAAGCCATCCAAGCAGAGAAACATTTTATTTATTTATTGTTTTATATAGCTCCATCATAAACCAGACGTAACAAGTAGAATATAACGTAACAATTTGAGTTACCGTAACAACAGGTGAGGTGGGACCGGCCCAAATGAGTTTACAATCCAGAAAGGCCAATGGTTAATTGGTGGTAATATGCATTTTCAGTAAAGCATTGTTTGTGTGATTTCTTCCTGCACACAACACCCTCAGCCGAGAATTTGTATGCATTAAAAGACAGAGTAGTAGCAGGTGTCTGTGTCATTGACGGGTTTGGTGTTGGTGACACCACATATATTATCCTCCTAGATTTCCCCAGTGAAGAACGCAAGCTCATCATGATAGTAGCTTTGCACTTTACAGTCTCATGACGTCTTCCTCTTCTGGTAGGGGAACTTTGTGGATTTATACGTGGCTATTTTGACTACATCAGAAAATGGATTTTTTTGTTGCAATATATGTGATTTGTGTTTGTTCCTTCACAGTTCCACCCACATGGTTCTCGCTCTAAAGTACAATCTACAACAATTCATTTGGTTCGAAGTGCCATAGCAATAAAACCATTTATAATCTTTCAGTGATATAAAACTTGTATGTTCCAAAGGAAAATAACTAATACATTTCTGTTGTTGCACAGCTTCATGTCCTGTGTAATGTAAGTGGCTCACACAGAAAACATTTAGGGTTCAGTTTTTTTATCCTGATCCTGACCTAAATTCAATTGCCTAATTTTTTCTCTTTCTCAGATTTTTCAAATTCATCAAAATGCCAGGGAATTTGGTATTTAAATATTAGAGGGTCATTTATGAGAAGCCCCCTGAACGTCACTCTCTCAGAAATATGGTGTCTTTAGTCTGCAATAGGAACAGATATGCCAAGGAACATTGTACCTGTACCTGTGTGCTTACCGAATGAGTTGACACTCTACAAATATTGCCCTTTTAATGGTCCATCACAACAATTATATTACTGTTGCTTACTAATCGTGGGAACTAAATGGTTCTAATACTGGTCCTTATGTGAATAATAACTTCTCAGGCGTTAAAAATATTCTGAATTACCTGTATTAAGTCACCTGCGTTCCAGCAGGAATATCTACTATGATACATCTGCAAGAAAAGCATCAATTGAGATGTTTAGATATCATTAAGTTACAGAAGAACATTAAGGAGTCCTCTCCAGCCTGTGTGACCCCGAGCATTTGCCCTCCCCAAATCCTAACCCTGATGGTCCCATGGTACATTAACTCTTGGACTGGTTAAATTAGTGGTTACAGCATACAAAGAAAGTGTGTGACGTGCAAGCGTCATTATCATATATGTGTCGATACATTCACAGGAGATCCGGTAAAGTAAATATATCCATTCAGCCTGAGAAAAGCATATGTCACGCGTTTCAACATTAGGCTTACTCATAATCATGGTTAAGTTAATGGTACAGGGTAGTAAGTCAAGGCAAGTCAGGATACAAAGAAAGAGTTAAAAAGGGCTTGCTCATTTATTTAAATCACTTTAATTACATAGCACAAAGAGCATTTTAAGAAATAAAGATAAACACCCTGAAATAAATACTATCCTTAAAAGAACCCATTCAGCATGAAAAGTGTATCTCGTCAAATAATACATTTGGTTACAATGTGTGTTTGCAATCATCTCTTATGATCATTCTCTTATTGTTGCAGTCAATTTCAGTCGACGCAAGTATGTCTGTCTCAGACTTCCCGTTTTCAGAAAGAAACATCCTGCACACACTTTATCTCCGGTCATCCTGGATTGCACAGCAATTAATAATCTGCGTTATTAATATTCTGCTGCCAAAAATAACTTATCCGCATCCCCATGGGCTTATAGAAAAAACGATGAGAGGCTTTAACAAAGATACTGTGCCAATAGAGAGGTCACATTACTGTCTCGCTGATTTCCCAATGGTTTCAAAGAGTATTCTTTGCCCAAATAGTGCGACGGCACAGGCTCCTACACTTGACTTGTATTCCTGTGAATGAGAGTACGATGAACACACAAACATAATTTCTGACAGCAGAAACAAACCATTTAGCCTAAGACTGCAATGGCAAACCTTTTTGTGCATACATGGCCAAATTTCTGCATGAGCCCAAGTTGCAGACCTTCCAAAAACATAACACACACAAGCATATACTCACTTGAATGCATACACTCACATACATATTCACACACACATGCATGAATACACACACTTACATACATCACACATTTTGGCAGATTACTTTGACAAGACATATCTATATACGATTCTGTTGGGTGAATGCAGCAATTTGAAGAATAATTATGTTAAACCCTTCTTTTTTCATATCTTAAGAAATGGGCAGTGGCAGCAGCAGCAGTAACTATCTGAGAAGCTACCAAACACCTTGCACCCACCCTGTGTGTGCGACGCGTGCCATGGGTTCACCATCACTGGCCTAACATATGTTTGTTTTTTGTGTAACAGACTAAGTGGTTTGCATCCTCCATGATGCCATGCAATGTATTCCTGTTACTTACAGGAGTACAAACGTGTATGTTTTTTAGGGTGTATCTAGAGAGGAGATTACCCTAGTGTAAGGGGTAATCTACTAGCCCAATAAACCACAGAATTAGGATAGAGGTTCCTACACTTGAAATGGACTCAAAGGTGCATCTGAGAGACCTTATATATTGGGTGCTTCACAAGAACACATGGAAGAGATCTTAGTTACTAGGCGATGCCAAGAATCTCTTTTTGAGGCATGGTTCCTGTTTCTGGCTCATTCCCAACTGCATCTATTTCATATCATGGTGTCCACTTATCCCAAAAGCTCAGCTATTTAGGACTCTACCATCAGTGTAACGCACTGCTACAGTCCATAGGAAGGCAGGAAATGACAAAATAAATTTAGTCCGTCTAAAATTTTGGACTAGTGAGGGCCAGATTGGTAAGCAAGACCAGCCTTGGAAAAAAATCTGTATGCCCACTCTGTATTTAATTGGGCCGTTGTACTTAACAGACAAAATTAGGGTTTTACGAGGGGCCTCCTGGGAGACTCTTGTTTTTCTCAAAACAAATGGAAACTACAATGTTTAAAAAGCATTTCCAACGGCTAAAAAGGCCATAAAGTCACCTAAAGAGTCTTGGTAAAGCTTTGCCCCAGCCACATAGCCCAGACCAAGTCCCCCATTTTGAAATGATGACAGGTCTTTCCCTTTTATTGGGAAGAAATGTTGTGTCAAATATTGGATCTGAGCGATTTTGCTTAGATTTTGGGCACCTGTTGTGGTTCTCGTGTATTCATGCTGCTATACCCAACTGTTCTAAGTGGATGTCCCGCGTGCTTAGTATGGACCGCTCAGATTAATAGGACATCACAAACCGTGTGGCAGAAGACTTTCCAGTCTACTAGCAAATGGGAAGACACTACATACTGAAACTGGATTAAAACAGTAATATAATATATAATAAGTAATATAATATATAATATAAGGCCCTATCAAAAAAACAACATGATCCACTGAAAGCAGATAAAGTACCATTACATTTAGTGAATAACACTAAAATTACGCCACCTTTCCTTAGGCTAATCAATTAGTAATATTTATGCAGACAATATTTTACAAATGTCAAATGTATGCCCAGGGAAGCATTTATAATTACAGCAATAAGGATACAAGGTTACATGTAAAACAAGTACAGAAAATGAAATACAATGTAACATTAAGAATTATTAAAGGAAGAAAGTCATGCACCAACATGTATGCTACCCAATTTATCAGCGTACTTCTTCAAAACTGTGTTGTGAAAACTAGGTTAAGAGCAATTGATATTTCAGAAAATGATGTGATGTAATCCATTGTGTTCTAGCGAGGAAAGTATCATAAAAGTCAGTGAGATAACAGAGGTCATGCAAATGCCATATCTGTATCAGTAAAAGAGGTAATTATAGCACTTTACAGAGGGCAGGTAAAGGGAGCAGTAACTGGAGGTTAATGGGTTATGAAACAACACCCGTCTGAGTAATGATCAGCGTAGTCCTTCTATAGAATACACCTACCTTGAGCTAATGCCCTTGGCAGCCTGCTGTTATGAGTAAGTAACCATCACGTATTTCCATGACTTCAAAGTACATTGTTTGCACAAGTAAAGTTATTGGCAGTATTGCTATTGGTAACACTTCAAATGTTCTCGGTTCTAATACACAGAGGATTATATAGAAAAAAAAGTGATTTGTCTGCAAAGTTCATAAAGTGGAGCTTTCTGTTGAATTGAACATTCCTTGGCTCAACATCTTCCCCAGAATCACTTTTTTCTCCATGTATATAGAAGGCAACAAAGGACATCATATACTTTTCGACATATTAAATTATACAGGTTCTAGGGGGTCAGTTATTGTAGAGACGATACGTTATCATGGAGGTCTGGGTAAGACTCCATGTAGCTCCCATAATACCATCTGGTAGCTTCTCAGGTGAGGTGGGCAGCGATGCCACTGGCCCTGCCCACTTCCAGGGCTGGCCCTGCCCATTGCCACACCCACAAAACAGGTGCCCCAAGTTGGACACCTGAAATCAAAAAGCACCTTTCACTTATTGGTTACAGGTAGTTTTAGGGGTATCAGACTCGGCCGGTTCCTAGAGATACTGTGAAGGTAAAGGGCTGAAACGTGCTAGACGGCCCAAATTAAAAAAAGAATATGTTAACACCAGCACTAATCCCGACTGAGACGACAGCTGTGTGTGGGCACTTCCAGATTTATTTATTCCAGATATTCTCTTTCACGGACACTAAATACAGCAGGACTTCGTCCTCTTAAAAAGCACATACAGCTTCTATCCAACTTTATTATATTAATTATATTACCGGTGTGTGTTTAGAATGACCTATATAGTATACATTATAATAATAATATAATAAGTGTAATTAGAGATTGAAAAACGTAAAGTAGCTTTTTCCTCAGTGTAAAGTTTTATTATGTTTGTGATCACAAACACTGAGATGTGTGAGTACAGTGGAATATGACGGCGCTATATAAAACCAAAAATAATAACAATAATAATTTAACAACCAAAACAGTGGGCAATGCGTATAGCCAGGGTAGCAGGATAAAAAAATGTAAATGCTCAATGACGCACAATTTTAATTATTTGCTGTAATGTTAATCAGAGGAATCCTAAATCTTGGGCTAGAGTTCAAGAAAAAACTGATCTAGTTATTAACAATGAAAATATCCTCAGCCCTTGCAAGGTAAATGTTTATATTGTTTATATTGTCAAGTGTTGGCCGTTGGTTAGTTAATTGTGTTTGTTGTTGCGTAACATTGTTTTGGCGAGGAACACACTTTGTGTGGCTTGGTTCATGCATCAGATCAATGAAACACAAAGTAACTGCCAGGACAGGGCAGCATCAGACGGACGAGCTTCCTAACGTTATAAACAGATAATTCCCCGGGGCGTCTCATATCGCATCCGGCCCTCGCTCGGCACATCTCGTGGCATCTTATAACACACAAGACAACTGTTCCTACATGTCAGGAGGAGGATCAGACGCAATGTGTTAAATGATCTACTGCTCTTCGGAGCTGAGTGACAGGTAGAGGTGAGGCCAACAAAAAGAATATTGTAAAAACCTCCATAAAAATGCTATTTTTACCTTTTATACAATCATTTGCTGTTCTATGAAGGACACATAGAAGTAGCAGCTCTGAAACATAGTTCTAAATGCGTAAGAACAACTAGAGAAAGCAATAAAATGTCCTGGTTCATTCCTCTCCGTGAACTTCTGAAAAGGGACCTCTGAGGTCTTGAAAGCTTATGAGAAAGCTACTGTATGAATGTTTTGATTGGTAGATGAACCCATATAGAACCATACAGTGAAATTTTACATTATCTGTCCCGCTGTTCTGTGCTGTCTCTGTAATGTGTTTTCTCCCCAGATTTTGATAGAACAGTAAGGTAACATTTACATCACCCGGGACATGAATAGACACATGACATCACTTGGCTGTTCTCTGTGGACATAACTCAGGATGAGGATATGTATTTCTAATGCAGGCACACCTGCCATGCTCTTATCTCACTGACACCATAATACAATGCCAAGACATGGCCAGGCGGCAACTATGGAAGTAACACTTTATATAATCTAATAAAAATCAGAGGTTGACTACAACGTATTCTGGACTTTCATTATTCATTTTGGCATAATGTTTTTAACAGTCCGTCATGCCATTTTGTTTTATTTCAGTGGTTAGCGAAGGAAGCTGAATCTGCTTCACCGATGTTTGTTTTGGTGAAATGAAGGCAACAATTCAGGTACTTGTTGGTTGCCTGCGGACGCCTGTCTTTCCATAGCAAAATGTTAACATGTGCAGAGGCACCAGGCCATCTTTAATAATAATGAGACCCTGGCCAAGCCTCCCATAGTTGGACCCCTGACAGCTCAGATGCATGTGGTACAGAGCGATGGAGGTAGAGGCCTCTGCCTATGGGCCCTGCAACGGCAGAGGAAGTATCTGTAATGGAAAGGTCTGTTCCAGACGTCGCACGGACCCCCACCTCCATTTAAGCCTTAGCCTATCCCCATATCTCCTAACTTGCCATGTGTGGTTCAAACCAGAGACTGTTCCTCTGTGTAACATATACTGTAATTCCTACAGTAAATGATGGTGACAGCATCATGCTGTGGGGATGTATCTCATCAGCAGATCCTTGACATCTTGTTCAAATTAAAGGAAGGAAGAGCGAGAAAATACAGGGAGATATGGCAGGAGAGCCTGCTACAGTTCATTAAAAAAAAGTTTAGATAGTACGTCTCCTTTCAATATGACAATAATCCCAAGCACAAGGATAAACCAACATTGGAATGAATCAAGAAACAAAAATGTAACAGTCCAAGAATGGCCAAAGCCCTGATTGAGAATATGTGGTACTACTTGAAAATTGCGATCAAAATTGCAAAATAAAACTTAAAAGGTGACTCTACCAAGTATTAACAAAGTGGCTATCATGGTCAGCAATTTACCATGGTCAGAGGGGTCAGTAAACGCAGTACAAAGTAGTCAGGTGAGATCAGGTCAACAGAGGTGATAAAGGTCGCAAAGGTCAAAGATGTTGGGTCAGAAAAGAGTAGTCAACATATAATAGTGATAGACAGCAAGAGCAGTGTCTCACACACAATGCTTATGGGGAAGCCACTATTCATCTCATCAAAGAGTTCAAAATGGGAGCTACCAAATGCAGAAGAACCTTGGATGGTGCTGAATGATGTTTCTTCACATGAGAAGAAGAGAATGTAAAGTGGAAGATCAAAAAGGCAGATATTGACAAGATTGCGTTACGATAACTTTTCTCATGTAATGCACACTAGGTGGGTTTTTACTGCTTGTTCCTTTTTTTTAGTTGGTTGACATGACTACATTGGTATCTTTAGTGTACAGAACTGTCAAATGTAGAATTTTGTGAAAAGTGACAATTTAGAAATGCTACTTTCTCTTTTTCTACTACACGTACTTTCTGGAGGTACCTAGAGTATTTCGCACCTGGGGCAGATCCTGTATATGGTACCCCCCACTTTAAAATGACACCCACAAACAAGGTCATGGGGCCGCAGATATTTTTTATGCTCAAACGTTTATACATTTTCCTGGTGCGCCGATGGCCAGTTCAGTCCTGAATTCAACACAGAACAGCAAATATTGTAATTATATATCGAATGGCTGCTTATTGGGAAAATCCGGTACTGCAAAAGCAAGTTGTTATCCGGTATTCAGAGAGGGGTATGGGATGAGCAGGTAATATAGCGCATATAAGCATTCAAGGTTTTAAAAAAACTAAACAAAACAAATAACAACTTTAGCATAGGTAATATTTATCCAGGTAAAGGATGATTACCTCCTTGGACAATTTAGGGTAAAATTTGGGTAGCCAGTCAGTTAAATATAAAGCATTGTTTGTAGATGAATTATGTTGTCATCAGCTTATCATGTTGGACACCAAATGACACCTAAAAATGTAGCAATATATCCATCTTTGATCATTGTAGGACCCAGGCAGGCCTCCACCATTGAGCCATTGCCCAGAAGATTACGCAAAAATAGTACAGAGCAAATGTTCTTATTTTAAATGAGCCCATCTTGCCATTTCACTCAGTGTTTCCCCAAAATGTGATTGCATTCTCTGAAACACTTCCTCTTGAAACTTCTCCATTGTTACTGCTACGTAAATTCTTCTGCTTTTACATTGTCCTATGTACGGTATATTTATTTGTACGTATATATGGTGACAATAGTGTATGCCCTGCGAACCAGTTTACTTTCTCCAAGTCTGTGTAAGTCTGTCAAAAACAAAGCCTCTTGTAACCTGGTAAGTGCAGCATAAATAGAAACTCATTGGACCGAATTTGGGCAAACGGCAATTCAAGTTAACTAACTTTGAGATGACTCCGAGCAAGTCAGCAAATTGCAAATTAGCACTAAGCACATCCCGACGTTAGTTTTATTGTACCGAAGAGGCCAATATTCTTTTTTTCCCCCTGACATGAGCAGACTAGATGCCCCAAATGACTCATCTAACGCTACAGTCTATGTTTCTATACAGCCCATAAAATCCCCGGCTATATGAAAAACCTTACCATTGTTTTTCTCTGTTATATCTGCTTCCCCTTCCATTACTGTATATCTAAAGGAGAAATTACAGGTATCTTTATTTGAATTATTTATACCATGATGATAATTTCTAGACCATTTGATGATGTGATGGGGCTGTTATCGTAGAGTGATACGAATGCCCCATAAATGAATTACTTAATTCCCAACCCGCTTTACTGTGAGTTATAAGGAAAACCCAAAAACATATGGTGAAATGCTATCTGCTTTCACTAATGGTGACGGTGTAAGCAGGCTAGCTGCCGGCTGCATTGGCTGATTTATTTACCTTTAACACACAGCACATAGTTACCAACCACAAATGTCTACTTCCTCTTTGTGTTTGAGCAACTACACCCGCTAATGTCGCCTGGCTGACCTCCAGGACTCACTCGGTATCTACACCCTCTTGTAGTTTAGTTAACCGCACCTTAAGCAATTATTGCAGTCCATCGAAACGTTTCAATCCCACGGAAAAGAGCTATTAGGTACGTACCAGAATCTGACGAAACTGGACTGGTTGAAGCATATCGGGCAGAGAGCCTGTGACAGCCTGCCTGCCTTAGCCTGTGTTTCTCTGGCACAATGTCCTTCAGAGTAATCCAAAGGCTGTGGACATAAAACGTTCCATGGGAGAGACAGCTGCAAAATCTAATGGCCCTTAATAGAGCACAATGGCCCTTAATAGAGCACCCAGAACATATTTAGAATAAAATATCTTAATCGCAGGCTATACATGTATGTCTAACACACATTCATCAAAACTGACTGCAAAGAAAGTATCCAGTCATGGTGTAAAATGCGGTTCAAAGGCCTGGTTACTTTAGATAATATGGTGACTCTATGTGGAATTGTGAGTAAATCACATAAAAAGGGGGGACTGGATATTACAGCTGTGCGGCTCCTTTATTTTGGGAATGCACGGGGGATACTGCAGAATGCCCCACACGAAATGGCCCCTTCCCCCACCCCCAGCTAAATGCGGTGTAGGAGATACAGATGTAAAAGGTCTACGCACCCCTGTTAAAATGCCAGGTTCTTGTGATGTTAAAGAATGAAGCAAAGATAAATAATGTCAGAAATTTTTTCACCTTTAATGTGAGCTATAACATGAACAATTCAATTGCAAAACAAGCTGATTCTTTGAGGGAGGAAAAACGCTCACAATAATCTGGTTGCACACCCTTAAACTAATACTTTGTTGAAGCACCTTTTGATTTTATTACAGCAATCAGTCTTTTTGGGTAGGCGTCTATTAGCATGGCACATCTTGACGTGGCGATATATGCCCACTCTTCTTTACAAACGCGCTCCAAATCTGTCAGATTGCGAGGACATCTCCTGTGCACAGCCCTCTTCAGATCACCCCACAGATGTTCAATTGGATTCAGGTCTGGGCTCTGGCTGGGCCGTTCCAAAACGTTAATCTTCTCCTGGTGAAGCCATGCTTTTGTGGATTTGGATGTGTGCTTTGGGTCGTTGTCGTGCTGAAAGGTGAACTGAAGGTTTTGTGCCTTAATTGCCTGGTATTTGGAACTGTTCAAATAATAATTCCCTCCACCCTAAGGCCCCAGTTCCAGCTGAAGAAAACCAGCCCCAAAGCATGATGCTGCCACCACCATGCTTCACTGTAAGTATGGTGTTCTTTGAGTGATGTGCAGTTTTGTGTTTGCGCCAAACATACCTTTTGGAATTATGGCCAAAAAGTTCAGCCTTGGTTTCGTGAGACCATAACACATTTTCCCACATGCTTTTGGGGCATGTGATGTTTGTCTTTGCAAACTTCAGCCGGGCTTCCGTCTTGCCACCATAGCCCATTCATATGAAGAATACGGGAGACTGTTGTTACATGTAGCACACATCCAGTACTTGCCAAAAATTCCTTTAATGTTGCAATAGGCCTCTTGTAAGCCTCCCTGCTACTAGAACAGCTGAACTTGTGATTAATCAGAGTCACTTTAAATGATGGCAGGTTTGTAATGACTTCTATTTAACATGAGTTTCAATGTGATTGGCTAATTCTGAACACAGCCCCAGCCCAACTTATAAGATGTGCCATGCTAATAGACTCCTACCCAAAAAGATTGATTGCTGTAATAAAAGCAAAAGACGCTTCGATAAAGTATTAGTTTAAGGGTTTGCACACTTATGCAACCAGGTTATTGTGTGACATGATTTATCTTTATCTCATTTTTTAACATCGCAAGAACCTGGCATTTTAACAGGGGTGTGTGGACTTTTTATACCCACTGTATGATTGGCGAACATCTCTCTGTGCATGTGATATACTATACTCACCTCCAGCGCTGGCTCGACAGGTGGGGATCTGTTCACATGGGAATGATTCAATGGGAACATTTTACTGCCACTGACTGTCAATTGGTGGCAACAAATGGTGGACCACAGAGCAGAAAGGCTTCTGCTGCAGCAGGGTGACAGCTTCTTGGTCAAGTTAGTGTTTTTTTTATTTGTTTCGTTTAGGCAGACTGTATATTAAAGAACTCACAGAGTACCTTAATACACATTCTTCTTTAGATGTCAGGGACATTAGACTGTCCCATTAAGTATTTCCTGGTTTAAGGAGTTCCACCAAGACTGGCAATTGTTGAGTATCTTCGGAATCTCATTGGGTGATCCATTTTTGTTGGGAGGTGATCCTACCCTGTATGAGTCAGCGTGTTGCTCATCTTAGTTTGGTTACTTCTCAGAATTAATTTAGGAATTGTGAATATAGGAACAAACAAGTAAAAATGATTTTTATGCTAACATCATAGTTTCTTGAGAAAATGACCATGTTATTTACATACGGACTGTTTCTTTAATGGGTTTGCAAAGAAATGGTTCTCAATGGTTAATCACATTCGCGGCCTAATGTATTGTGGGTGTAATCAAAACATACACGTTATTTTATGAGTGATTCCCATAAAACGCTCCATCTGTGAGTGTGACTAAAAGTATTAACTGGCTTAATGTCATTTGGATGACAAGTCTAGTTATTAACTTCAATATCAACCTCTTATACCTGCTTCCTTTTTTTACTTGGGTAGCTAAGCCATAGCTCATTGGTAAGATAAGACTAAGTATATATCAAATCTGTATTTAAAGGGTAACCCCCAACAAAATTACTTGTTACAATTATCACACTAAAAATGTGTTTTCATCTGTTCAATCTCTGTTATCTGGGATCACCCTGACTTGTATTGACTTGGTAAACAATAGAATGGCTTAGTCTGAACAGGTGAAAAAAATGCTTATAAAGGAAAATAAATAAGCAGGACTTCATTAGCATTAACATAAAGAATCAGCATAAAGAGCAGCTGACAGCACCACACACTCATCCGATCTGCCACTCCAGCGACAGATTGGGTGTTGCGGCCACCAGTTGGATAAGTTGGATAAGTCCGGCCGCACTCTACTTGAGCACAAAAACATATTCTGCGGCTGCAGTAAATACTTGGAGCCAGATGGCTGCACTTATGCCATCAAGCGGCCGCTGGCCATAAAGTGCCAGGGCCACATGGTCATCACCAGTCTGGCCCTGTTTGTTTTTTTTTTAATAAAGCATTATTTAATAGACTTGTGCATTCGGATTTGCACACATTTTAATTTTAACAAATTTTGCCTAATTTGTGCATTTGTACGAATCTCCAAAAACAAGGAGCAACTCCCAACGAAACAAACAACAATAAATGAGAAACCTCTGAATATTCGTCATAAATTTGTTTATTGTTTTAGCTGGCTCCTCTTTACTCTGCTTATTTTAACAACTTGGCACCTCGCCCCGATCATTCTCTAGGAAGTTGTCCAATATTTAATTACCACCTGTTACATTTATTGGAGTCATAAAAGCAAACAAGGAAAATTTAGGGGCGTTTCCAAGTCCTTCATTGAAGAACAGCAAGGGGATAACAGCCAAAATAAATGCAACTTAACAAATGTACAGATACCACGAATGGCATTGACATCCAATGCACAAATGTAGCCTTTCTGGCAATATGTGGCTTTACTTATTTAGTGTCCTTCTGTTCCAGTTCCTGGGTCATCATACCATAGAAAGTTTTATGTACAGTCAAATACACTATACGGCCAAAAGTATGTGGACACTCCTCCTAAGGATTGAATTTAAGTATTTCAAAGACATCCATTGCTAACAGGCAGGGCCGGCCCTACAATAGGGCAGACTGGGGCAATTGCCCCAGGCGGCACTTTAGAAGGGGCGGCACTTTGCCGCCCCGAGCGTTTTTTTTTTTGAAACGGAAGAGAGAGAGAGGGGCGCCGAGTGGTTTTCGCTTACCCGCTCGGCGCCCCCTCTCTCTCTCCTCTGCGGCGAGTCTCCCTGTTCGGTCTTGGTGCCTGGCTTGTAATGCTGAGCGCCGGAAGTGGCGTCAATTCGGCGCTCAGAATTACAAGCCGGCACCGTGTGCAGAGCAGGGAGACTCGCCGCAGGACTCTTAAGGTAAGTACCGTGGGGGGCGGCGTCGCGAAGTTTAAAAATGCCGCCCCCCCGCCGACGCCGGCGGGGGGGCGGCATTTTAAACTTCGCCCCAGGCGGCGTTACGTCTTCGGCCGGCCCTGCTAACAGGTGTATAAAATCAGGCATGTGGACAAACATTAACGGTAGAATGGATCTTACTGAAGAGCTCATGCTAGATCTGTCCCGGTTTACTGTAAGTGTAACTATTGTGAAGTGGAAGCATCTAGGAATACATCAGCTCAGCCACAAAGCAGTGGACCACGCACACACTCAGAGAATTAGAGCCCAGCAGTTCTGTACCATCGCCCAATACATAGTTCTAAACTGCCTTTGGAAGCCACATCCGCACAAGCCCTGTGCATTGGGGGCTGCACACAAGCTGAAGATCACTATACGCAATGCCAAGCATTGATTGCAGTTGTGTAATGTGGTCTGGAAGTCTGAGGGACAAATCTTTGTTTAGCAGATGCCAGGAGAACACCGCCTACAGGAATCCATCATGCCTACTGTAAAGTTTGGTGGAGGAAAGATAATAGTCTGGGGATATTTTTCAGGATTTGATCTAGACCCCATAATTCCAATGAAAAGTGATGTTAATGATACAGCATACAAAGACTTTTTTAGAATTGTATGGTTCCAACTTTGTGGCACCAGTTTGGGGAAGACCTTTTCCTGTCCTGACCTTAACGCTGAGTCACGTCTTCTTGTCTAACATCGGTGCCTCACCTCACAAACGCTCTTTTGGCTAAGCAAGGGAAAAACTCCACATTAGTGTCCATGGTTTTGGAATGTGATGCACCACAAACTAGGTTTGATGGTCAGGGGTCCACATACTTTTGGTCATATAGGGTATATAATTTACTTAGCACCTGGTGAGTGATGTGATACTAAACTGCCATTTCTTCCTCATGTGTAATTTCAGTTCCTCATTTGGTAACTAAAGATATGCTACTAGGTTATGCTTAAGTTGATACAGTCTTGAACTACAAAACAAAAATACTTATTTATATGTTTTATATTGTGCTACTGGTGCCACCAAACACTTAATTTACCTGGAAATAGGTGAGTAAACCTTCCAGCAGAAAGTATAAAAAGTTTTGATTTGCATTGAATCTTCAAATCATTTTTAGATTATTTAGGAATTCATCAGAGAAGCAATGAAGTCAGACAGGGAAAGATCAAAGTATTACTGATCATGAACAAAATGTATTCAATTCAAGTAATAACCAGGACAGCAATGGGCTGAAATAGGCGCTCATAAATTATTATAAATAAATAGGGGAATCGTACAGACAAAACAATATTTTCTGTGTACAAATTGTTAGAATCTATCATTCCCAGTCCCAGGCTACCTCTTAACCAAAGTGAATAAAGACATTAAAAATATAGAACACATTTTAAGTAAATTTTTTGGTGCTTTTCCTTTTATTCTTGATCTTGCTTCATGCAGAAGGGGAAGTTCTTGTGAAAAACAAAATATAGAACTCAAAGAAAACATTGCTTCAATTTGAAGGAACAGGCAAGCTAATAAAAGCATTTTGTATATCTAGGTTTCTGAATCAAATCTCATGGTCACCAGTAGTGATGTACTACGTGTCTGGAGCATACATGTCCATAACGGCTGGGGTGTAGATGGACCACCTATTGTCCCTATACATATACCATCATACCTTGGAACAATTTAAACATTATACAGCAGGAAATACATTTTACCGCAGGAAAATAGGCAGGCTAAATGGGCTGAATGGTTCTTATCTAACATTAAATTCTTTATTTCTATGTGAAAGAGAAATGTGATATTTGGGTCTCTATTGTCAATGTCCCTCCACCCTAAAACAAGAAAATAAGGTGGAATGGGATACACTACTGTAGTGTGTGCTATAATCTCCGTTCTGTGTTCTAAATGGCTCGGGGCCAGGTAAACAATTTAGCACTGAATTTGAATGTATTACTTTCTTCTTCGATCTGATGATACATAAAAATAGTGCTCCCGGTTGTGTTTTTTAATGTCACAGGTGTGTTCATAATTTCCCAACTATGCTTGCGATGCAATTTTACTTGAGATTGAATCTAGCCCTTCTAGTTGATGTATATTCAACGTATATTTAGTAACCTGCCCTGATTGTTAAAGCAGATATTTTTCTTTCCACAAATAACACAATGAACCGTGTTTAGAGATTAAAACTATATAATATATAAATCTACTAAATGCCACCTTATGATTGTACCACATGAATGGTATCTAAAATTCCTTATCCCAGGATTATTATTCTTCACTATTAAGTTACCCTGAGTCAGCCAAAAAATGTGGGAACCAGGGTTTTTTTTTCTTTTTGTTGGCATGAGACATGGTTTTACATGGTCTCTGTTTTTTTTTCTTTCAAACCACTTCTTAAGATGTGAGGAGGACACCATGAGGGTGAAACTACTTAAAAAAAAAAACAAAAAAAAAAAAACTTTACCAATTAAAAAAAAATTCCATCTATGCTGCAGTACACACAACAGTTCAAAGATTATTTGCTAGTTAAATTATTGTAGTTTTAACTGCCACAATCACCAACAGGGCTAAGCAGTTCTGTTTCAGACTTGGTGTCCACATCCCTAACATCAACCGGAAGAACATTTGGCTTCTAAACAGTGTTTTGCCCTGATGGTCCTTTGTGTTGTGATTTGGACCCTTTTATATCTCCTGAGAATACAACTGTGTTATCTTGTTGTCCAGAACACACTGTTACCAGAATGTTTCAAGTTCACTGTCTTCTGTGTCAATGTCACAACCATCTGCTCCCTCTCAGCTGAATGCAGAGAGGATTTAAGCTTATGTTTAGTATCTTTTGTCTTGAGAAAAGTCTCAGCAGAAACCTAAACAATAGCAATGCATTGTTTGATTCAACAGTCGAATGCTTCTGATTCCATACAATCATTCAGAAGAATCACTTTCAGGTTTTTTTTTTTTTTTTTTTGATAATTTTCCATTCCTGATTTTAGCAGTGGCAACAAACAAAGTCACAGATGGATCAGTTTGAATTTGTGTTGAGAAACAAGTTTATAATTTACTGGGTTTAGGATGCTATTAGTAAACCTGTACATTTTGAACTGTGGGAAAGCTCATAATTGTGGCTATAATCCTACCTGGATTATGTTCTCAAATTGGCCAATTTTATAACATGCTATCATATTTTTTTCTGTTTCTATTTAAACTGTATTTTTTTGGTAAAAAAGGAGTGAAAATTGTCTACATTTTGAGTGTATGCTCTTGCTGTGCAAGTGAATTATAGTTTGTAGCACAAATAAAAACTGAAAATTATATTAAAAGTACAGATGAGCATTTTCCCTTGTTTGCTACCTAAAGGAACACTAATTGAAAATTTAAAAGCATCAGTTTTATTAAATTAATGTAATGACTCCAAAAGCTATTTAAGTGAATGTTCATTTTCAAATTTCAGTACTGTTCTCTATATAAACAGAGTCGTGTGCGTGGCAATATTGCTCCTATACACAAATGCTGCATCACTAGAGGAAAGATACCAAGTCTGTAATATCTGGAGAACATATGCAGTTTTTTTCTTTTTCCATATTAAAAATATTTTTATTCAACAACATATTGTTCAAAAGTCAGTCACATTTTCATAAAAATACAATATATCACAAATATCATTTCAAATGTTCTTAACATCAGTAACATAACCATTTTTTCCACCACTTCGCTGGTTGAGTGTGTAATAATTCCTATAGGTGGATCTTACTATAAGGCCACATTGGATGGCTTGGATGAATTTTGGGATTGTTATTTTCCCTCACAAGATCCCCATAAGGCTGCCATTGTCTGCAGCCTTTCAATTGAGTTCTGCCTAAATATATTCAAACACATCACTTTATATCAAAGATTTGCAGCTTTCTTTCCTTCTTGGTTATTACGGATGGCCAAGCTATTGGCCTGTCTATGAGCACAAGGGTCTTGAAAGGACAGCTTTTGCAGCTCATATACTTTTATCACAGCATGCAAGAAAACAGTACTGAGGGTAAAATGTCTATGTGAAATTACTTGATGAGCCTCAAACACAGAGAGCATCACAAAACAAATCTTCCAATCCATTGGCGATGCGCTAATTGAATATCCAGTAATGCGCTCATGGCTTCAATCAGTAGAGGTGGTGGTCCATATTCAAAGCCTGCAAGAACTTCAGAATAGGCTTGCAAAGCCACAACCTGTCTAGAGCTACACTAGGTCTGTACCACTCCAGCAGAAAACCCCTTACTGTACAATACTGAGGAATATGATTACTGTGTATAACATATACATAATAATAAAAACACCCACTCCTCAACCTCTCTGTCATCAAATTTTGCAGATGTTTGTCAACTTACACAAAATTGTAGGAAAATTCAGAGCATATTCTCCATGGAGAATTAAAAAAATCCACAGTAGAATTCAGTAACCCATTGATGTATGTGGCCACCGATTGCCATGTAAGAGATCTTCTCCGAGTGCCTCCAAATGTCTGCTTTGTGTACATCTTTGTTTTTTATTTTTTTAGGTATTTAAGTTGACGAGTCCAATGGTGCTGACTCCTCCAAGCTACCAGCCGCTCTAAATAGCTGGCTTGTAGCATCCACTCTTTTCTTGTTCAAAGATCTTGAGACAAAGTTTCTCCTAATATGATCTTTCCAGCATGAAGAACTTCCAACTACCTAGTGGTGACAGTGATCAAAAATGGGACCCGCTGATCTTCCTTGTTTTGTCCTCTGGGAAGAACTTTTCTAGTCTGCAATCAAGCAGAAGCTCAAGAAATCCTCTGGACAGGGGTTAAGCATGATTTTTCATTGTTTATAATCTAGCCCACTTTCTGCAATGCCTGTAGTATCATTTTAATGTGTTCTGACAGAAAAGTTCTGATATCAGCCAGTCGTTCAAAAATGGGACAATGATAATGACTATTGTTCTTAAATAGGCTAAAACCAATACCAAAATCTTTATGAAGGCAGAAGGGTAGTGCTTGGAATTAAAGATGTATAGACACTCTAGTTGTGGGCAAGGGTAACTATAGGAACCTCTTATGTGCTTTCCAAACGAATACATGCAGGTAAGCATATTTTAAGTCTGGAGTATTGTCTTAAATAACAGAACATCCGACCTAGACTTATTTTTGAAATTGACCTACTGGATGAAGTTGTTGAAGAACTCAGTCCACAATAAGCTGCAATCCCCCTGAAACCTTTTGGTATTAGGACAGTGGAATATGTTTATTTGCCCAATTCTATTCAGGACACCAGTACCTAGTTGGTGGAGGGGATGAAAATAATTATTTTGACCAAACTGAATAATTTTATAGACCCAGGGGTCTGGTATTATATTCAGCAACTATATCAAGAAGTAGAGAATAACTCACAATAGTCACAAGTGGCATTAAAACATAACGGACGTTGAATAGGATTCTATCTGCTTCTCTACCTTGTCCCTTCCAGGTGTTTTTCATTTGAGGAGGTATGGCATAGCTTTTCCCAGAAAAGAAAAGCCGTCAATGTTTCAGGGCCTGCTGTTTTTGGGATAGTTACATTTATCCCTAGCTGCCTCCTCAGCAGGGCTTATAGTTCTGCCAGAAAGAGCACCTGGCCAACAAGAGGCTGCTACATGTTTTTTTTTTGCATGTTGATCATGCGCTTAACCAAAAAAAAAGAGCTCTTCTAATCAAGACAGCAAGGTCATTGTGCTTTCTGATATCTTCCTACTGGTCTTACAAACTTTAGGAGTGCTTGTGAGTGCTGCATATTGCTATGAAATTTGCCTTATTTGTCCAATATATTTGAACATAGCATTGATGCTTTCACCTTCAGTTACCATTTTATCTCATCTTCCCGGTACAATCCTGTAAGCAATGTCAAATAATATTTGTTGGTTTGCAGTTCAGCTGTGTTTACTTTGATCTTTTGTGATGGGAACAGGTGTATCATATAAGGAAGCTGAACCTTCGGTGTATAGTATTTTCTCTGGAGTCTTTTCAAAACGGATTCTTTGTGTAAGCTGAGTGTCTGTATACCTTTGTATGTAGGGGTAACCAGGGCTGGACTCTGGATTTGGCACTTTAAGGCCAGTGGCCAATAAATTATGTACATAGCCCAAACTAGGATCCTACTTCAACATTCTAGGGAAATAAAGATGCCATCTACACTAAGCAGAACACCTAACCTCTCTGTATCCGGTGAGGACTGGTTAGGTTTTAATCCTGTATGATACCTGGATAAACTTGGGAATGTACCGTATTTGCTCAATTATCTGAATATTAATTTAGGAAAAAAAGAAAAAGCCTGCATATAAGACGACCCTCTGTCAGAGAGAATTCCCTGGTGAGGGGAACTCTGATCTCTGACAGCCGGGGAAGGTTTGCGCGATTGACGCAGACAACTCTGCTAAACGTACCTCCTTCCGGCTGCAGCGGAAGTTGTCTACGCAAATTGCGTAGACGTCTACACGCTGCCCCTGCTACACACCGGGGACTCAGAGGCACCGGTAAGTTGGGGGTGGGGGGAGTTTTGGAAGGGGAGACAGGAGGATCCAGGTCCGCTGCAGCGTTGGGGGGGGTTCTGGATCTTAGTCTCATAGTCAGACCTATTTGAGGTCTGATTATAAGACGACTCCGATTATAAGACGAGGGGTATTTTTCAGAGCATTTGCTCTGAAAAAACCCTCGTCTTATAATCGAGCAAATACGGTATTATCCCCTCAATGATGGCAAGCTGTCCAGGCCCAGAGGCAGCAAAGCAGCCTCAAATCATGATGCTCCCTCCACCATTGGGATGTTTTCACGTGGATATAGGGTGCCCTTTTTACGCCATACATAGTGCTGCGTGTTCTTCCCAAACAATTCACAGTAGTTTTGTGGAGTGTAGAGGTGCTCTTGGCAAACTTCAGACGGGCAGCCGTGTTAAATTGGAGAGCAGCAGCTTCTTCTGTGGCAAGACATCTTTGTGGACTCCAGGCTTGCTACCTCACATACTTTTTCCAACCCACACTGTAAATGTTTCAATGCTGTCTTCAATATGGACAAGAACAACATGATAATTTGTGTGTTATTAGTTACAACAGATAGTGTTTATTCGTTATTCTGACTTAGATGAAGACTATATCATATTTGAATACAGATTTATACATAAATGCTGGTAATTCCAAAAGGGTTGCTTACTTTGACTTGGCACTGTACATGCCGATGAAAATAGAATTTATGTTTACTCTCCAGACCTCTCTTCTAACTTCACTTACCAGCCGTCTTTCTGGAAATGAATGGATGATGCCCCATTATCTGAATCTCAACATCACCATGACAGAGCTTCTGGTTATTCTTCCCCTCTGTCCACATTCCCTAACATCTCAATCACTGTTGAGAATTCCACAGCAGACGATGTCCGCAGCCTTGGTGTCCGTCGCACACAGCTCTACTCTCTCCTCCATATCCAGTCTTCCTTTCATCACACAAAAAACAACTAAGCCATTCCGGTATGGAATCGTGTGTGATCTCTGGATCCCTCTATCCTTGTTTGTCAGATTCTCTCTCACCAACTATAACATTAAATGTTCGCTAAAAACCCACCGGCTTGGGGAAATATACAATCTACCCGACTACTACCCCTCAACCTGCATCCTAAAGAAGCCATCCACCGGTATAACATTTGGGTGACTGTGGTTTCCAGGAGAGTTTTCACATATTCCCGACAAGCCCAGTAAAGTGCTGCCCTGCCACGTGTGGGATGTATACACTAACAGAAGGGAATTGGTTACCCAGTTATACATCCAACATGCTGCAGGGCTGCACTTTACCTGTGTCGGTCATGTGAAAATTGTGTACCGGAAAACATGGCTGCTGCAGTCACCCTACATAAAAAGCAAATTCCTTTCTTCCTACCACAATTTATAAACACACCAACAATACTGCGCGAGACAGAAAGCCTGAATTAATGCCGGGCTTTAGTAATTTATGCCTTTCCAGCTACTCTGCGCAGCCCCCTCCCTGTGGAATTATTTTCTCGCTACAGGCGGAAGCGCCGTACGAGTGGAACTTCGGTGCGGATTGTGCGTCTCACCAACTTTATTGTTAAGCCCTACACGAAAAGCGCGACCCGCAGCACGCTGCCTGCAGTCATTCGCTCCGCCCCTCTCAAGAACCAGAGCTCTCTGATTGGCTCACGCTAGGTCTCGGTTCTCACTGTCCAGCTGTGATTGGCTGAAATTTGGCTCCAAAGCGGCATTTCCCCTCTTGTCCCCGGACGCGGAGAGAAAGGCGGATAAGTGATCCGCGCCATGTTTATGCTGCTGGTGAGGCGCGCTGCTGTGTGCTGTATAAGCCGATACCGGGAAGCTCCACGGTTTACCGCGTACGGTCGCAGTGTGCTATTCAGTCTCTATGCCAATAATACACAAACTATACAATAAATAGCTGGGGCACCCTGTTTCTGGCGAGGTTTGTTTTTTTTATATCACTTTGGCCATGCGCTGTGTGCGGTAAGGTACACTGCAGTCCTGGGGTTCTTTAAGAACCAGTTGCGGGTTGGTGGTGGTGATACTGTGGCCCGTTCGCCGTCGGATAAACCCATCGTTCTATTTATCAGCATATGTTAATTTCAGACTGCAGTACAACACGTTGTAAGCTATCCCGCTCTCAATGCGCTATAGACAAATGCTGCTCCCGCGAACTAATGTAATTCAGTCACAAATATAAATCTACACCCCAGCGGCCGGGCATTGTGAGGAGAACAAGGGATACACAAAGGCTGGCACTGAATGGGTTGAAGAAAATGGAGGTGAGATGGGGTCAGGGGTGTTCGTGACCCCCTCCCCCTCCGTGAGAGTGTCCTATCTGATAGACAATAGATTTCCAGCGGTAAGAGACGTACACTCAGGGCCGTCTAAAGAGACCGGGCAATATGCCGCCCGTCCGTGTGCCAGGTACACCGTGTGACGCGAATAGGTGCTAAGAAAAGGGCCAGGAGGAGCAGACATCAGCCCTGAAAACCGATATAGGGAGGAAGGGAAAGAGACAGCCTGCTCTGCGGTCAGATAGAGGCGAAACGTGACGCCTCAGGAAGTGCAGGCAGTAGAGACAGACCTCCAGAGAGGGGGGAGGGGAGTGTGCGCGCGACTGGCAGCAATACTAGGGGAGGAGAGAGAGACAGACTTGCCCGACCAGGCTGTGTGTGTGCAGGGTGCGGCTTTCCAGTGCGACAGTATACCCCCACCTTGGCACCCTGTGACCCCCAGTGACACCCTGGGGCCCTAAGAGAGCCTGGCTCTGGGTACCGCAAGCTTTTGGCCGCCTGTCCGGGAGGGAGGACAGTAGATCGCCCTCCCCGCATACAGCGCAGGATACTTTCCCTCCCCGCATACAGCGCAGGGTACTTTTTCCTCCCCGGACTTTTAATCTTCAGATCTGGTGTTTGTAAAGAATTTTCGGCGATCGCTCCGCCTGTGGGAAAGCAGCCGACAGAACGCGCCGGACAGGAGGGGAAGTTCGGCTCGTTTTCGCTGGAACTTGTACAATCCGTTTTCTGATCCTTTCCCCTTTTGGTCCTCTCTATACCCCCCCCTCTAAAGCTCCATCCCGCTGGCCGCGCCGGGAAAAAGGATCAACTTATTTATTGTAAAAAGGGAAAAAACACAGAATACCCGCTGGAGTTTATATGGGAAATGCAGCTGGCAGCGAAGTGAGTGAGGACGGAGTGAGAGCTCTCGGTAAGGTAAGGAGTGGACTCGGCTGTGGTGAGGAGGTCTCTGCAGTCTGTAATGTGAAACACCTCTGAGTGGATGCTATGCCATAAACCGGGTTATTAGCCAATTATGTTAACGAGCATTTATTGCGCTGATGAATGGAGTGAAGATTGCTTTGCTGGTGAGTTTGGGGTCAGTGAGTGGGGGGTCAGTGAGTGGGCAGCCGCCTGTGATCTGCTGTCATGATCTGTGAAGGGGTTGTCTGGGGCAGACACCATGGATGAGAGAAACTCGGCTGCGGATCCGGCGCTGGGCGGCAGAGGCGATGGTGGAATCCGGCAGAGGGTTATTTCTTACAGGTATCCCCGTTATTCGTGTCCCGGCACCGAGCCTCAGATGCTTTGCGGCTGAATTAACGTTGCTTAGCAGTTTTGAGAGGCGAGAGCGAGCGTTGGTGTTTCCGTGCAGCGCGCCGTGGCGTTAAGGTGTTGCACTTTTTGCGATGTGATTGGATGCGTTGAAGTTACTCTGTTTCTAAGCAGCAGCCGCCAAATGAAGCGATTAGGAACGTCGAGTGGCGATGGCCGCGTTGTAACGCTACAATGTTTCTAGTCCTCTGGAATATTGTCCGGCGTAGTATTCCCGGGAACGTTTCTACGTAAATACTGCTGCGTCCGTTAAGTGTTTGAAAGGCAGCATCCTTGCCTTCCTTGTCGGCGTTTGTCATCTTGGTGATAAATCTGTTGTATCGGTGAATGTGAAGTCACAGATTACACGGGGTTACCTGAAATTCAGCGTTCTAGATCTTCGTTATCCATGCGTTGGGTCCGTACGTTTCTTCTGCGCGTGCTTTCGTAGCATTTATTCGTTATTATAGGCTATCCGATGAGACAATAGATGGCTGAATGCGCAGGGGCTTTGGTTTTCATTTATTTGTATTGTTTATCAGTTCCTGGGGAAGCTTTTTTATGGCTCTTTATCAGATAAAGCCGCCGAGGCCAATGTGTGAATGTAAAGAGCTGCTTTCCCTTTCTGTCTTTGTGTCGGATTTCTTTCCACCAACTTTATCCGTGGAGGGAGCCGGTGCGGTGCTCCTGGGATTTACCTCTGCTTTTTCCTTACACAGTGGAGCTCTTTGTTCGTTCCAAAGCTCGCAGGTCGCGGCGGCTCGGACATCCCATACATCCACCGACAGGAGCAGAATGAACGTTTCTCTCTCTTCCTGCATTATGTCTGATTGGATGTTTTGAGTTGCTGTAAAGGATTGTATTTCTGTTCACAAAGACCCATCTGTGTTAAACTAAACTTGTGACTTATAAAGTACCCCCCCCCCAAGTCTGCAACAATACTTCGCAAACCATTGTAGTGGGGCCACCAAACAGGTGAAGACATTACGAAAAAGTCCCTTTCTATGCGGTCAAACTCTTAATACTGTTACTCTTTTATTCATCAAAGAGAGCATCGGCATGAGAGTTTGTGTGAGAAATATAATATATATATAACGGCTAACCTCGGCGAGATTCTGCTGTGGTGGGAGCTGGCTGGCCGGCCCTGTATAATGTATAGTTAAGCATTAAGAGTTATTCAGTTTCCTTATAAATTGAATTATACATTATACAGGGCCAGTCCGGGCCTTCTTTGAAGAAACCTGCCAGTGTTGGCTCTTTAATGACTAGTGAAGTAAGATGGTTAAAACCCCAACCCTCCTGTCGTTTCTCCATTTAGCGAATAAACTCCAATACTCTTGATAAGTTCTATTAGGAATCTACTCACTACCGGGGGGTTATGGTTTCAGCGCCTCGGCTGCCCCGTTCATTATGGAGGTGAAACCTTCGGTGAGATTTTGGAAACAAGGACGTTTCTATCTCATATCTGATGAACAATTCTCCTCTTAAACCTGGATTAGCGGACTCAACGTGCCGATGGAACACAGGAGTGATGGGAGTGATAAAGGCCTCTGTAGGCCTATGAAGACATTTCATTTAAAATCAGCCGTTTCCAGCTATAATAGTCATTTATAAGATTAACACCGTCTGTGCTGTATTCATCAACCATTTCATGTTATTTTAATGGAGAGCATTTACTTGTCAAGATTGTAAGCTTGTGAGCCGAGCCTCTCCAACTAATGTATGGTTTTGTCTTAGTCTGTCAATCCTAGCCTCGCCATACCCTTTGAATATATGTATTGTATTAAGCACTGCGTAGATTGTTGGCGCTATGTAAATAAAAGATAATAATAATAGTGAACTCAAGGCTTTGAATGGAGAAGCTTGCCAGTGTTGGCCCTTCATAGTAAAGCAAAGGGGCCAAAAGCCCTCCTCTCTAGAGGATGGTCTGGCCTATAAATGATATTCTAAAGGCAGATCCCTTATTTACGTGCTGGGAGAGAGACTGGAGAGACTTGAATAGTTGATGGTGTCTTCAGTACTGGCTGCAACATTTGTTCCTTTTGCCCGCTGTATCGCACTATTAAAGGGACAGTGCGACGTCCCTGACACTTCAGTGCCAAAACAAGGCACTTACTTGACTTAGAAGGTAAAGCCCTAATCCTCCATGGTCAGCCGTTTCTTGCCAGTGAGTGATGTGAAAGCGCCCCCATTGGAATCAGCGGCAGTGCTTTCCATGCATGCGCACAGGGGTCTGAAAACGCAGGGCTCCCTCTATGCATTTGCTAAGCACAGGGGCTGCACAGATATGCATTAAGAGGGGTATAATGGCTACGCTGACCCTTTAAATACTGCACCCCCCCCCAGTTTAGAATTGGATCTCAATACCCGCTGTAACCTTCCATAGCAGGCGGCGTTCCTGCCGGCAGTCGTCGTTTATATAATGTTAGGAGTTTTGCTGCTCGGGCAGGGTTTGTAATGATTTGCGCTCCCAGGTAGGAGCGTTCACATTCTTGGAACTTGGCGAGTTGGAACAGAAAGTGCCGCTCGTAAACTGATGTAAATTCACAGGATTAATGTCTTATTACTCGGAAACGCAGGCAATACAAGTAACGAGTTACCATCAGATACGTGAAGTTTCCGTTGAAGTTACTGTGTATTGCTGTGTAATTGGGAATAATGCTATCAGGCCGTAGTATGGATCCTTGCGTTGGCTTCTATATGTTGTATGCATGATGGTTGGTTGTGTGTGTTTTGTGTGTTGTGTACACGGCGTGTCTGCTGCGTCTCCTGGCTTTAGTTTGCTTCGTCTGTCGGAGTTTCGGTTGTTTTAGAGGCGAGTTGGAGGAGTCGTGGCCCTCGCCTGCGATATCAAAGCCTCCGCTCGTCTGTGAATGAAAAACGAAAGCTCGGAGCCGTCCCCAGGCGTCCCCGGGCGAGTTTCTGGGTGTGCGCCGGCATCGGAGGAGAAGCCATGAACTATTTACTTATCCAAACAGGCATCGGGGGGTTTGTCTGACGCAGCGAGTTCTACCGGAGCAAAGAAAACCGACTATAACTGCGTTACTGTCTTACTGCTCGAGAATGGCGCATGTTGAGGTTTATATCGGTTCTTTTTGTGGTGTTTAGGTTTGTGTTTGCGGAGGATCCGCTCGCTCCATGTAATGCAGATGGCGTTTTTCTGTTTTTGCATGTCGGTGTGTGTCGGAGCCGGTCATGCGTGTGCTTCCATGGCGATGTTAGTTGCTGGATCTGTATAGTTTATGGGAATGAGGATGTGAAAAATCGTTGCTTGCGTGACCTCTGGCGTGCGGTTTGACCGGAGTGCAGTAGATGAGGCTTCATTTGATGAAGGTCTCTTTGGACTAACAGGTGATTTTCTCACAGAAAACCTGCCGGCGCTCCAGGCTACACGGCCAGTTTATAGAGTATAAGAGAACTGGAGAAGAGTTGTCTTTTTGTACAGCGAGTGTGTATATATGTGTGTATGTGTGTGTATGTATATATATATATATATATATATATATATATATATATACACACACACACACACTGCTGTTGAAAAGTTTAGGGTCACTCAGCTGTTTTCATGGTAAAACAAGAACATTTCTAGCTGTAACATAATTTGCAAATAAGTTTTCTAATGATCAATTAGCCTTTTAAACTTAAACTTGGATTAGTGACACAATGCGCTGTTGGAACCCAGGAGTGATGGGAGTGATTGAGGCCGGTTGGAACATGTGAATGATAAAGGCCTCTGCACGCCTATGTAGATATTCCATTAAAAATCAGCCGTTTCCAGCTACGATAGTCATTTATAACATTAACCCCGTCTGCGCTGTGTTTCTCATACATTTCATTTTATTTTAATGGTCAAAATTAGCTTTTCTTTCAAAAACAAGCAAGTTTCTAAGTGAACTTCTGTAAGTGGACGATTTGGCACAGATGCGAGTTGATTTAGGGGATTAAAGTTCAGATCATTGGCTCTGTATGTATTAACAGAAAGTTTGACACCTTTGTCAACTGGTAGACTTCACGAAAAGAGAACGGCTTGTACACAATGACCGGACACAATGCGGTGCGTTTTTATGTTAAACATTTTCATTCTAATCATTCCTTTTAGAACTGCTTATTTACACAAAGTTGTATTTGTTCCCGCATCATATCAAGTTATTTTTTAAAAGGATGTTAATGTCTGGTTGTTCTAAGAAGGGTCAGTGACGCAAACGCTTTCCCCGTGACTCTCCGCAGGGTGGCAAACGGTGCTCTCGTACATGCGCGGCGGCAGCTGCTTCTCAACGTGTCAGTCGGCTAGGCGTGAGCGTTCATAGGGAGAAACTTAAACAATTGTATGTTGGGAAAGAAACCTGATTATATCTGTTGGCCCTACACGTGGTCGCAGAGCTGGGTTTCCCTAAATTGAAGTTTGTCTGAGCACGGCCGATCCAGATTCACGGAAAACGGAACCGACGCAAAGTGGTTGTGATCGAGCGGTTATCTGCCGCGCAGGTCCTTCGATTTCCTTGGTTACCTCGAGTATAAATGTGAATATATTAAAACCGCCTATAAGCTGTTGACATGAAAACATTATTGTGTGAGTGCGCGCATGTTTAATCGTTTATGGCTCCTCATTTGTTTCTGTTTATTGGGTCGTTGTTGCACATTGGAAAGCCGCATGGTGATAAAATGTCAGCGTGTTCTTTATTTGTAGGAGAAATCCCGTTTTTTATCTTTTTATTCCAATAATCTTTCTTTATCTCCTGTGTCATGTGATATTTTGGGTGACTTTCTCTCTGCAAACTCCATTCTACCCCCCCCCACACCTCCCTGTATAACAGCCGGCAAGAGCACTGGATGACAAACGTGTCAAGACGTGATTTTTAAAGAAATCCCGAATTTTAATAATTTTTTTATATTTGTGGATTGCATACAGCGCTGGATGCAGCAACATCATTAAGCTTTAAAGAAACCTGCATTTATTTCCTATTGCAGAAATAATAAAGTCCTTCCATAAGTCCGATAAGGAGTCCATGTGCTAGTAGATTGGGATAAGATAATAGCGGGAACATATAACTGTTATTATATCTTTATTACGTTGTATTCAGACAATGAAATACGCGATGGAAAGGGTTACTCTTTGTGAGATTACAGTTTAAATGTTTCAGTGACACAAAATGAGCCAGCGTTTAGAACGCCGATTCGGTTTCTGAGACTTTGGTGAAGTATTGTGTGTATTTTGCGGGTTCGTTGGGGTAATTGTACATTTTTAGTAGTTGGTTATTGTTTATCAGCACATGTTAGCGATCGGCTGTGTCTTGCGTTAGATGGACTGTATAATGTCGGCTCTAAGGCTCACTTTTGGTTTACAGGAGGTTCACAAGATAACACGAGGGTTTACACCAACTTTACTCATAGCTGTAGCTGATGGAGGAATACACGCCATGCCATTATCAAAAGGCAGATTTAGTACTATTCCTTATATTTATGGATTTAAATGTACACTTTATGGGCTGATTTAGTGACTTAAAACCCCAGAGGGTTTTATTCACTAAACGGGGAGTTGTGGTTTCTTCTCCCCCACATAACTTTTATTATGAAGGGCCATCATTACCAAGTTTCTTTAGCGAGAGAGGCTGAGCTGGCCCTGTAGAATGGATAATTCAATCAGTGAGAAGAGCAAAATCCACAAATTCAAGCATACATTATGCAGGGCCTGCCAAGCAATTCCTGCAGCAGAAGCGTCTAGGGGTTGGCTCCTCGTAATGTAAGTGAAGTCAAGGGGCTGGAACCACAATTCTGTGTTTTGTGAATAGAAACCATAGTGC
The DNA here is from genome assembly GCA_009364415.1 of Spea multiplicata. Taxonomy (NCBI): domain Eukaryota; kingdom Metazoa; phylum Chordata; class Amphibia; order Anura; family Pelobatidae; genus Spea; species Spea multiplicata. The sequence continues at coordinate 77,481 of VKOC01016188.1, forward strand.
AGGTTTTAGTATAATTTGAGCGCGTTTGGCGTTTATGTGGGGGGTGAATTCGCTTCGTTCACACAGCGGCATCGGCTTTTCTTCTGGGGTTCACTACAAGCAGATCCTGCCGTAATGGGGAGTTTCCCCAAAACCATTGGTGGCTTCCCGGGTTCTAAAGGAATCCTGCGGAGTTTAGCCATTGAGTCGGCTAGATCTGTATCTAGAGAAACAGCGGCATTATTCTCTGGATTTATGTCCCGCTTTGAAACCGTTTGGGACTGCAGAGGTTCTCACACTTACCCATAATCACTAAACGGCGCAGTGTTCATCTCCTAATGATGATTTAGCGATGGCCACGCGTCGGTGCGGAGTGCTTCCTTGCATGGAGGTCGGTTCACCTGGGGCTTTGGGACTTTGGTCTGCATGGAGTGCGTTGTTTGCGTTCTGTAGAGGGAACGCGACAATGTTGTGTTTCCTTGAATGTGGCGCGCATGCTTGTGATGGTCTTTGCCGTCTTGGAGCGGTTAGTTGTGTCTGTGCTCCTGTCTGGCCAGCTTCTGCTATAACAGTTTCAGAAATGGTTACTTTACATTTTTTTTACTAATTTGTATTGTTTCTTTTTTAAGCTTCTTAAAAGATTACTTAAGAGTTTCTGGCTCTTCTACAAGCTTTATAGCGGAGTTGGAGGGTGGGGGGGTTTGAGTGACAGCCGCAAATGCTGTGTGTGGTTATGTCTGTAACAGAGAACTGTTATTTTAGGAATAGTTAAAAGCCTCCAACAGTGAAATACTTTCTGTATTTAAGGCCTTTTCTTTTTTTTTTAATTTTTTTTTTTTTTTTTAGAATTGTGTATGTATATGTAATATATATAATGTATAGTGTGTGTGTGTAAATATATACGCACACACATTTAGAAATATTTTGTGTTGGTATTAAGTAGTGTGTATGTATGTATATATGTATATATTATTACTGTATCCCGAGACTCGGTGAATGAATGTATTTGTTTGCGTGATCGTCACTGAGTAATGGTAAATGTTGTGTGTGTGAAGACTCCGTACGGCCGCAGGATTTAAGATTTAAAGAAGCTGCGGTCTCAGGACTTGGAGTGATACCGGGAGATAATTTACCAGCGTGATTCGTAACTGCATGAGTTCAATGATGTTGAATGAGACCGGAGATTACCGAGTCACTCGTTTATGTATCATCGACGGATGGCTGGGAGACGATGGCGATGAATGATGCTGTGCAGTGAAGGACCGTAGGACTTGATGTGGACATGTATGACAATTGCGTGTTCCAAAAAAAACCATGTTAAGGCTAAGTGGGTAATATAGATACCAGGAATTGTTAACCATATAAATGAATGTGCCTGTGAGGTAAACCCTTTTCTGTAGTAAAGGGGGCTGCCGATCGGCTCTGGAGAATACCCGCAGCCGTCTTACACCTTCCTGGAGGGAGTTCTTGCATGTTTAATTACAGGGGTCGACAAATTTGGTTTGGATCTAGGTTTGGATTATTTTTTCTTCCCCAATGTTTTTATTTTCATATATTACCTCCTGGCAATACGACATCTTCAGGGCTGCACCACTTTGTATGTTACTGCGGTTAACCCCTTGATGACGACGGGTATTTTACACCATAAGGAGCCAAGCTTGTATGTTTATCCATTACCTTACACATGCTAACATCATAGAGTAGCAGACACACACGCTAACGTCTTATGCTGACATACACGCTCCGGTTAATACCACCATACACGCTATACAGCGACAGCTTCCCGGACTGCGGTATTCAAAAACACAAAATATGGATGGGATGACCTTCTATCACCCTCTGTTAAAGCTCTCATAGCACCGGTGCTAAAAGTTGTCTATTACTATTCAGTTTGGCAGATCTACGAGGAAATAATGGGGGGGGGGTTGTATTTTTTTGGAAAAGCACTAGTGTTATTTGAATTGGTTTATAGACCATTCCCCAGCCTTGTACGGTGGGTAAGCAGGACAGAAGTTCTACATGGCCTAGCGGTTTGGACCTACAGAAACAGTAAGAAAGGAGACTACCGGTACTTGATATTGGGTCCTCGGGATATATTGATAAGGCAGTGCCACCGGCTCCGATGCTTCTTTTGTCCCGCGTCACGTAACGGTATTAGGCGTCATGTTATCTGTATGCGATCACGAAGCGCTTGTGTCCCTCAGTTCTTCTTTCCGTGTTTGTCTCACATTCAGCGCTGGCACTTGGATAGGAAAGCTTCGCTGTTAGCTGAGTAAATGCCAAGTCTGGGACGTGTGCTTCGTCAGGTTCTATCGGCACGTGGTTTGGGGTATATGTGCTGACATCATAACGTAACAAATCAGAAAAATATATTACAAAATGCTCATGTCCTAAATCTGATCAGAAGGGCAGAATTTGAGAATGACATTTATATAAGATAAATTGGTTTAGCTGAATGAATTGTATACTTCATAAAGAACAAAGGTCTTCTCACCTCATGACCTGATGGAGTAGAAATGAAGTCCTGGCCCCTACCGGACAGTGAGGGTGCTGGTGTGGTCAGTGGTTACACATTTACTCCCTTTGTGATCTTTGACCCTTATACACTGTAAATGTTTTTCACAATTCATTTGGTTTAACAACATTAAGTGATTTATTTGGAGCCTGAAATAACAAACTTGAGTGTTTTACACCCTGGAAAAAGGATTAGTCGAGGGTCCCCGCGGGGTTTTGATCTGCGGACGAGCCGGCTTTGCTCACTTCGGATCTAACGATGGTTGTGTTTATTCTCCATCGATGCTGCAAAGCGTAAATGTAGCGTTGCTTTTGTAACAAATTATGGGATTATGTTGCGTTTTTGCTTTGACGTCAGAATGTATCGTTTAGGTGTCATAGTAGTGTAGTGAGGTAAGGTATGGTCGGCCTTCCCAGGAAGTTACTTTTTCAATAATAAAACATTTTGAGTTATCATCTTATTTATTAATGGATGTATTAATGCATACAGACACATCCGTTGATGTGAACCCTGCCCTTGAGTTTGCCATCTAGCGTAACAGGAATGGTGGACTTATGAGGACCCGGCTCAAGAGCTTACAATCTAAAGGTTGAGTATTTTTATTTATTTTTTTAATATTTAGTTGAAAAATATTTGAAGGCATTTAAAAAAAAAAAAGGTCTCCACCATGAAAATGTTTTTCTGTTTCTGTAGCTGAGATGATGTGTTGGCCGTGTGTGAAGTTTTTACAGCCCTCATTTAATGTCCTTTCCTGTTTGTTTGAAGCTCTGCCTTTTTTTTTTATTCTCTGAAGTACCAAATGGTGTGATTTTGGTGTCTCGACATCAGCGTGTTGTGTTATACGTGTTGTGTTATACGTGTTGTGTTATACGTGTTGTGTTATACGTGTTGTGTTATACGTGTGCAGGTATCGGAGTGCTCTATATCCTGTTTGTTTAATGTTTGCTGCTTCTCCGCCATGATATATGGAATTTCTGATCCTTTTAGGAGCCGATGAGGAGGGGGACGAGTACACTGCAAACAATGCCTTCTGTGTCTTTCCCACGGCAGATAACCGTTATTATTAATACCTTTTTATATAGCACCAACGATTTACAATGCATAGATTCTAGGGGACTGAGGAGACTGGAATAGACGGACTTAGACAAAGCGATATGTCGGGTAAAGAGCGCGCTGGGAATACACAGCCGGCTGCATCTTCTTTCTTCGGTGTTTTATGAACAGCTTATGCTGGTGATTTATCAAAGATGTCCATTGGAAATCATTAATTATCAATGTGCTTACTAATGCGGCTGCTGATATAATTCATGTATATGTAGAATGGTTACGATGCGCATGATCGTGTTTATTTCCGTTGGCACAGCTCTTATAAAGGCCATGTCCTCAGTCTCGTTTTGATCGTTGTCTCGCTGGCTCTCTTTCCATGTAACATTGTTACCAATTCTTATCTCCCGTTCGCAGAACAAAACCTCAACTGTACGGTGTTGGAATGTAAATCTCAGATTGTAATAATCGCCAATTAACTAATGCCGATTATAACGCTGCGAGATACAGCAATTGAGCTTTGCGCTCAATCATCAATTTGATGGGGACAAACTCTCTGGCTACCAAAATTACCTGCCTGGCTCCTAATTTCTACCCAAGTTTGTCCCATGCTATGTTAATCTATAACAATAATACCATTTCCGCCACACTTTGTCAGATGCACGTGTGAGCGGACGGACGGACACATATATGAGTTTTAAATACAGGAACCCCCCGTGCTGCAGCAGCCAGTCCCTGCGGGTGTGGGGCTCTGCGTGCCGGCCCCCTGTGGCCGTGAGGGTGAGGGTCTGCGTGCCGGCCCCCTGTGGCCGTGAGGGTCTGCGTGCCGGCCCCCTGTGGCCGTGAGGGTCTGCGTGCTTGCACCCTGTGGCCGTGGGGGTTTGCATGCTGGCATTGAGGATTTTCACCAATTCTTTGTATGATTATCACAGAGGTTCACAGGTTATATAACAGCTGGGGGAAGGCTCTTTAAATGTGATGATATAACATGCTAGATGTTATATCACTGACACCCCCCACCACGAATCCTCTGTGATAATCATGCAAAGAATTGGTGAAAATCTATGATTATCATACAGAGAAGAGTCGGCACTAATTGCCCCCACTAAAATGTCCTTAGTTTTCAGCATCTTATGTGAAATATATATAATATTATATATTCTTGAGTTCCCAGGAGCCCCTTCATCACATGGTAATTAAAACCAAAGGAGATCATGTAATAAAATATAAGATCTCCTAAGCTGTGATTCATCTGCTGAGCCTGGATTTCTCAGACTGTTAAAAAGCATTTAAAATAGCTATATTTTTGCATGCCTGCCAACATCCCGTATGTGACCTGGGCGTGCGCGCCAACAGCTTCTGCCATCGGGCTGAAATGAAATTGTGTTAATTAGCGGTGATGCGGCCGCGCTCTGTGTGACTATTCAGCAAACGGCACAGAGCGTAATAAACACAACCGAGACTCTACCAAAGCGACACATTACCTGAGGATGCATTAGCGCCCACGTGAAACCCCTGCCGGAGAATCGCCGGCTGTAATCAGGATAGTAGAAGTATTTCTTCCATTTTGTTTTATTCCCTTTGGAAAAAAAGTCACGAGCATAGCCATGGATTTATTATTTTAACATTTTTTGTCTTTATTGAATAATTGAAGCATCTGCGGCCCACCAGACTAAGGGGGCTGCGATAGATGGACGCATGCTCCGTGATAGGGATAAAGATGTAAATCACGACAGCCGACTTACCTCTTTATCTCCCTAATTTCTAGGAGGAGGTAGGGATGAGCAGGGTCACACAATAGTGCTTTACCTGACCCCACCGTGTCATGGTTTGCATGGTAATTTCCGTATGTGTGTGTGTTTGTGCGTGTCTGGGTGTGTCAGTGTGTATCTTACAGCAGGGCTCAACAAATCCATGGCGACTGATAATTCTGTCCTGGCGCCTAGGTGTTTGTGAGCCAAACCTATAATTGGGTTTAGGATCCAGATCCCCCGCAGCGCTGCAGGTGACTTGGATCCTCCTTTCCAGCAGCAGCAGGCGTCTGATGCAGACAACCTTGCTGCTGCCGGTGGCTCCACCCCCCCTCACTGCACGGGGCTCACAAAGGTCACAAAAATCAACGCCCACAAAGGTCACTGAGTCGCGCTGGCCAGCTGACTCAATTCTATTTCAGATCAACAGGGACGGCTTCTTAAAATGCCACCCCTGTCGATTCGAAATAGAAGTGATTCAGCCGGCGCCGCTCAATAACCTTCGTGGGCGGCACCAGCGCTGCTCAATGACCTTTGTGGGCGGTGCCAGCCCCATTCAGTGAGGAGGGTGGGTGGAGCCGGCAGCAGCAGCGGGGGTGTCTGCATCGCACAGATGTTTGACATCGAGGTATTCGGTCAGGTAAGTTGAAGTAACTGGGGGCATGCTTGGCAGTGGGAGGCTGGGACAAAGATGGCTATGGGAGACTGGGGGCAAGGACAAACTCTGTCCCCAGTTTCCCATAGTCATCTTTGTCACTAGAGTTAATTAATGGGATTAATTAATGGTAATTAAAAGTATGCACTGGTGCTTTTTAGTGTGGGCAAAGTGTGAGTGCTGGGGCAAAGTGAGGTCTAGGGTAAATTGTGAGACTGTGAGTGCTGGGCAAAGTGTGAGTGTAGGGCAAAAAAGTCCTGGCTCCTAACTTTTTTAGCTGGCTCCTAGATTAAAAAAAATTGTCAAGCCCTGTCTTTCAGCACTGCTGTCTATAATATTTTACAGCAGAGACAGCTAAAGTGAAATTCTCCTTTATGGCGCCTATTCAATAAGTTGAGTAACACAACAATTTAAACATGTGTTAAAAAGATTTTAAATATCAATACATTAAGTTCCTTCTATGCATGCGAATACCTGCCATTCATATTTACTATAGCGCTGTGTCTGTGCCCCAAGTACAAGTCACCGGGGAACTCGGATTAACAAAGGGCCAAATCTGTGTTCTTACCAAGTGATATATTCTCTATATATTCTCTCTGCCGCTGTCAGATATACCTTATATCTAACATCTGGAGCAGCAGGTTATCAGATGGTTCTTACACCGCCACCGTCCGAAGAGCTTTCAGGCGACTCGCTGTTCCTTCCCACTCGGATATATCTATACTTTTACTCTTCATAAGCCGCCATTCTCTGTGGCCTTTTGGCATCTTAATCTATTTCCATTTTTTGTATACAAATGAATCTATTTTAATAAAATAATAATAATGGGCTTCTCTTAATTACCCTACATCTAAGCCGTTGCACACATACTGCGGCCATCAAGAAACCATTACATTATGTTTAACGGAAGCTAAAACCTAAGGGGCTGGGATTGCCAGTTCTGTGGCTTGTAAATTGTAGACGTGTACATATTATTATTATTATTATTATTATTATTATTGTTTTATATACATATGACCTTTTCCCAGTCACAGAATTTTTAAAGGCCGCGGAGTTGTGTCGTTACAGTTGCCATAAAGCGTTATTTCTGTGCTTGCCGTGTTCGGGGGGATTCAGACTGATTCATTTGGCACGGGAATGACGTTTAATGTGCTGCCGGTATAGACTTGTACTTTCAGGGCTTGCCGGCTCGTACATTTTTCTGTGAATTAGCAGCCGATATTTTGAGGAGCTGTGATGTCTGAAAGAAGTCGAGGAGTTGTCTTTCATGGCGTTCAGTCGCCTGCTGTGTGGTTCTGCATGACCTGCACGGCTCCGGCATTAATAATGAGGCACCGCAGAAAGCACCGGCCTGGAAGATGCTCGTTCCGAGATGAAACGACGCTGTCTTAACAACGAGTATAAACCAGCTGCTTTACATGGCGCCGGCGCGTTCCCAGGCACCTGTGTAAGAATATTTTATGTATAAGTGAAGGCTGGGACTGTGCCAAATGTCTTATCACTGCGACCTAGTATGCAAACGGACAACCACTTTATGTGATGGCTGATTTGCATGGATTTCGTCTTTCTCTAGGTCCTCCTCCATCATGTTTCCATTTGTTTTAATGTTTGTTAAGCTGATTTCCAGCCACCGCTCTTAACGTATCCGACGTCGTTTTTTGGAGATTTCACGTGCATTCTGTTCCAGGAGTTGGCATCAACAGATGGCGTCATATCTACCAATGACTTGTACGCTCTGTTAGGTACATGCGTGACCCATACTGACTCTTTACCCGTCACGGACTGTGACATGAGGTGTGGAATTTACGCAAAATAAATGACACACCGACTTACAGCGCCAGAGAATCTTCATCTACAGTGGGTGATGTGATTTTTACCTGGATCGGTAGAGGGGGTCCTAGCTAGATGAGTGATCGCTGCTGCCGTGGCAGTGAGAAGAGATCAATTCGTTAGCACCTGGCCTCAGCTAATTGGCTGAGCCGTACAGTGACATCATCAGTGTGTGCCTGCAGCCCATAAGCCGCCGGTCGGACTGCTGATAGAATATGAGGTGTAAATCAGCAGATTGGCGTTCTGAAAATTCCAATGGCGGATGGAAATAATGTTGGCTTCTGTCGCAGAAGCCGGGGCTATTGTTTACTGACTGCAGACGTTCTATTAACTCTTCTTTAGCCCTCTCTTGTGTCAACAAATATGTTAGGAAGATAGAACTTAATGCACTTGTGTTGTGTGAATTTTTAATAAAATATATACCGGTTTGCTAAAACTTACATAAATGCAAACATAGAAATGTTTCTGTGTAAATTCAGTTTATATGGAAATACAATCATATGTAACTACCTTATTTTCTAAAAGAAGATAGAAAAGGAAGCAGCAGTGGTTACAGTTCCTATAAGTATTGAAGTGCCGTAGTGAGCTCGTTTCTATGATCCGAGTGCTGGTTTCTGCTTTGTATTTGCTGTGTGTTAACGTCTTTGCGTTTAATAAGTTCCTTTGTTGTCGTGAGTCTGTGACTCACTCTGGGCTCTCTGGGGAGATCTGTTATTCGGTCCTCAGGGAAACAAATCTTAATAACATTCAAGTGACAAAGGGGAAGTCTGATTATTCCAAGGTTTTAGAGGCACAAGGAGGATTAAGGGACCACGAGCAGAGAAATGCAGCTGGAGCCCTTGATGAAACGCGGTTATTAGAGAGCGTGGTGGAGCTAAAACGGGAGCCCCGTAATTACTGCCGGAGATGAATGTTTACTGCAAAGCTCCAGGGATTTGCTGGGGGCCATCTTCAGCCACCCTATGCATGGGGGTCTTTGGTGGTAAGGTTTTCCCTATAGGCGACAGGTGTTGGGTGGATGTAGATTTTTGGAAGAGGGGACAAGAAACCAGAAGGAAAGCCAGTCATTTCTTGGGCCGACTGTTGACTGTATACCAACAAACGCTCCTGAAGTGGCACCGAAACTTCATGCTTTCTATAGTAACATCACCTGTTCACTATTCAGCGATCAACACCATATATTTTATCCCAAAGATCACAGGCATATGTGGTACGGATACGTGTAGACCTCTCCATCCTCACCGACACGGTATTACAGCATGACGCTGACATGCAGAAGAAAGGGGAGAATAGAATTTTAATTCTTCAGTAAAATGGGTAGTTTTCATTAGTAACAAAGTCAGGTCCTGCAGCCAAAATGCTGCAAGAAGTAGGTCATTTTTTATCATGACTTTTGTGCTGAAGGAAAAATTTCAAGGGCTTTACGTTAAGTTTGACAGACCGATAGTCCATGAAAAGCCATCCTTTTTATCTCTCTCCCGATGATGCAGTTTACTGCTTCGTAACCCGCTGTCCTTCACTGCTTCCCGCAATTCTGTCTGTAAATCCAAAGCCGCTCGGCATATATGTGCAGGGCTACTAAACACAGGAATAGTGACAGAACGCGACAGAATGACCCAAAAGAGACGGCCGACTTTACGCCATGCATTCAGTGCAGGTAACGCTGCAAGGTTTCCTTAAGACGTTAGATGTTCTGCATACTCCTGAGGTGCTCGCGGTCTGAAGACGGCGTAATTTATGGTTTTATTTATAACAAAACGCCTCGTGTAGCTAGTTTAAATAGCTCGGATATATATATATATATTTAGTCTTCCGTGTTTGGGATCACATTTAGGATGTTTGGTTGAGCTCCCTCCTGTGTAGGTTTATTTTGTTTGTCCAAACGCAAGGATTACGAAGCAGCTTGCAGAATATCCTTCTGTTTGAATAAATGTCTGAGTTTTTATTTCCTCCTCTGCCGGTCACACGGGTGGTTGGCTAAAGCGGCGCTTCGTATCGGCAGTAGGGACTGCGAGGAATACCTTTCCTATGACTGATTATTGCAACATAAACCCCAGAAATCTGCTAGGTTAGGTATAGTCATAACTGGCATTCCCGGCCAAGTGATTAATATGTCTGTATCTGTATTTATCAGGTCCTGCTTCTGGCCCCATCCCTGGAGCGGAGGTGTAAATTTGCCTTGGCCCTGTGAAGCAGACAGAAGACACCAGCGAGGGCCGTGTCATCGGGTGAGTGATTAAACCACGCAGGGAAAGCCTAACGGCTTCTGGGTTAACTGTGTCTTTATGGAGCCTTGCATATAAGCATCACATGAGCGCTAAATGATTGTCATTTACACGGCTACTTACTGATGTGTGTTGCAGGGGATAATAACGCTGTAAAGGAACGGTATTGATCATTTCTGGGGGTATTAGTGAATGCAGTGAAATATGCATGTGAATCGCTTCTGCAGATAGATCTCCGTATGTGATGCGGTGCGGGGTCCTCTCTTTGCTCTCGGTGGAGACCGGATGAGGAGGATACGCTCCGCTGTTACGTGTGATCCCTGTATGATGTATAATAGGAGCGGATCCCCTTCTGTGCGCTGCAGCGTTTTGGCAAAATCCAGGCGTTCGCCGCTTCCCTCAGTGTTGTGTTTTCTAGTTTTAATCTCTGTGCCATCGGTGCTTTCATGTTCTTCTGGCGCGTGTCTTGTCATTTATACATCGCTCGCAGGGTGGCTTCCACAATGTTAATATTACGTTTCCCAACCCAACAAAGTGACACCTTGTTAGTAAAATTACATTGCAATTATTGTGATTTTTTTTTTTCTGTTCAGTGAGTAACTATATTTTGGGATATGGCTTTTATAATACAAAAGTATTCATTATATATCAAGTCTTGATTTAATAAACTACAATATTTTTATATCTTTTCAAGATTTTACGGAATGTGGTGTGGCAGCGTCTAATCCTTAAAAAACGTATTTAGATAAAACATTTCAGTAATGCATTATTTACTGTAGAAGGATACATAACAATTTCAGATATGATTTATATACTTAAACCAAGAAATTGCTCACCAAGGTGGTTGCTGGAGGCTTGTGGGTTTGATAATACAGAGCACAGGGTGACAATAGCGGAGGATACAGATGCTGATTTGTGTTTGAAGGCACATTTTGAGAACCTCGGCACAGAAACCTGAGCTAAAGCTGGGTAATTATCGGTCTGGATATTATTGTTATCAGATTAGCAGCGGTAGTTTCTATGATACTGATAGCGTGTGAGTAACGCCGCACCCAGATGGCGTCCTCCTAGCTCGGTGTCTTTGTTGTGGTTGTGCTGTGAATGGTTATGATCGCTCACATATGTTTCTTGTAAGCGCGATACATTAATGTGTACTGATGGTAAGCCTGCTGTAAAGCTGATCTCCGGAGCTTCCGTTTATTTTATTCCGCCGGCTAAACAGCCTGATCAGCGCATAACCCTCTAAAACAGACAACGGTTTAAAGGGAACCTTCCCTGCAAACACTTTACATCTGTATAAATATCATAAATATATAATAGATATAGTCTTCCTTTTAAATCCTTACACGATTACCCCGGAGGAGGGAGATAATGTGGCTACAGGGCTGATGCAATAAATGCTAACACGTTGAAGATCTGACGGTCCACGCTTAGAACAAAACCAATCCCCTAGAAACGCACTTGGATTTCCGTGTTCCGTTTGCACATAAGTCCTCCTGGCGATAATGATGTATGGGGTCGGATAATGATTTACGGTGAGGGCGATGTTGGTAATGCTGCATTTAGTTACAATATTGCTACATTCTGCAGAGTCGGCTATAACAGCACCGTTAAGAGAGACGCATGGATTAGAAAGATCGTCCCAGCTACTGTAGTACTTCTGCTGGGACGCTCCAATCGCGCAGATACTGCTATATATAATATATATATATTCTATATCAGACATAACATCTCGGTGGCGCCAAGTATAAAGCATGTAGTGTGACTCTGCCGGCAGTTTGTCCGTTGAATCCTTTTTTATTAAAGGGACAGTCCGTGGCAGGAAAGCTCTCCCATTGAAGTTAATTTGTTGATTGTATTCTCGCTGGAGCGTCCCTTTAAATGTCCATCTGTCTGTATAATGGGACGCGGTTTGGTTTACATGCCAGTCAGTTATTGTCCCTTGGAGCTCCTTCCTAAATTAATAACCGCACCATGTGCTTTGTATCTGCTGTAGCTAGCCGATAAACCATCGTTTTGTGCTCGTTTTTCCTAGAACTTCCTGGCTTTTCAACAACACGATTAACCTTGGTCAGTATACAACCCGAATGATTCAGCGCTATAAAAATCTATCAATAATGTGAAGATAATAACATCAGTAATGGGAAAACAAATCATCCCCAGATGTTCCTGTTGCTAATACTTATTTCTTGCAAGTAAATCAATCCGTAACCGTTCCAATATAAAATGAACAGGCCGTCGTCTTCCTGCTGGTTCTCTGACCCCCGAATAATACATGTCATTAACACAGCCTCATTAATGTTGGGATAATGTATACCGGGCAGTATAGGCAAGTACAGAATAGATTAATATAACTATAATATATAAATCATCACCAATTCCAGTTCGCAGTTTGAAATAGTTTGGAATTGAGTAAAACAAGGGTTTTATGGCGTGGTAGCATTTTTCATTCAGACTTTTGCATTTTTTTTAATCTATTTATTTTTCACATAAAATGTAGTAATTATGGCTTATTGATGTAGAACCATCATGTATTAGAACTCTGTGCAGTGGGCAGCAGACAGGACAAGCGGTTAGCGCATCGTATAGCTTGGATTTAAAGCTTCATATTCTGCAGCTGAATATTGCGTATCAATCCCATACAGGGAGCCCGGAGAATTCTGTTCCAGGTATATCTAGAATGTTTTAAAATAATTTGGTAACTTTTATATCCCATTTTAATTTTTTTTTCTGCCATTTAGTAAATAAGTTTATTGTGACTCATTCATTAGACTGTTTACCAACGTATTTGGTTAACGTATTTAACAATTATCGTTGAAAAACTTGCTCCTATAAATTTGCCAAGCCCTGTTGTAGACACACAAGAATAATGTATAACATAAATTATAGCCGTTAATAGTAGTAGTTAAACGACTGGCAGCTTACGTCAGCTTACAGCAATACGTGTTGATGCACACAACACTAGAATGCGCTTCCGGTGGCTGACACCTTCCGCAGAGCAGCCTTGGGGTGACCGAGCTGATGGCTTCATTAGGCATGAGCGATGGATTCGTGGTTATCACCCAGCTGGCACTCGGCAGATTCATGTAAGTGGTGTTAACACCTTTAACACGCAGAGTTGTAAGATAAAAGCGTTCATGTGAACTGTCAATGCTTTACATAGTAGAGAAATTGTAAAATATTGCCAAAAAAATGATAATGCACTAAATCTTGTCTTCCTTCCACCAGTGAGTTTATGATTATTCATCGGCATAGTTTGTTAATCTGAATTAAAGTGGAATGATATTTTCTGTGTTATTGACACTTGTAATTCATGTTTCATTATTATGTTAGATTTGCAGTTGTAGCTTCCTTGTGCGTTTCTGTGCCTGGAGTCGTGGGACGCTGGAAGCCTTGCTCTTGATGGTACATAAATCTAATTCCCTACAGCAGGGGCGTCCAACATGCGGCCCTCCAGCTGCTGCAGGACTGCATCTCCCATAATGATCTTTCAGCAAATTGGCTGGCTGAGGAGGATGGGAGATGTAGTCCTGCTGGAGCTGGAGGGCCGCAGGTTGGACGCCCCTGCCCTACAGGGAACTCCCTACAGATGCATGAAGCCTTAGTCAGGCTGACTCCTGCGCTCGCCGTGGGGGAATTCATTTCTCTGAATGAAAAAATCCTTTACCTCCCTGTGATACAGTATGTAGAAGCACAGAAGGGGGTCTGTCTGCTTATCGTCAACCGTAAAAATGATCAAAATAAGTCAAATGCAAAAAAAAAGATAATGTAACAAAGGGTGAGATACTTGCTGGTCTGTTTACTGTCTCCAGTATGCCTGTTTCGGTAGAGGCCATCAGGGAAGGCGTTCAGTAAATCGGATGTCTAATTTCCCAACTAAAGAATGCCTGAACTTTTTTGCACAGCTGCCTCGGGTCCACGCAAAATGCGCTCCGGTATGGGGTTAAAATGAAAATATGGCCGGTGTAGTCCTTTTAAGACAAACATTTATGAATGGAAAAGTGCAGCTTTAGAAGTGATGGCTACGGGTAATATGATGTAGTACTCACTTATTTTCTGTGACATCGTAGAAGTAGGATACATAGGATACTCGGTTCAGGGTCAGGAATAAACTTAAATGGATTTTTATTTTGTGAGCGTAGCCTGAATGTGCGTGGATCAGCATCTCGGACCGGCGTCTCGGAGCGCGATCCGCACACAGCGGGGAATAAATTCTGCTATTGATTAGATTGAGATACAAGTCTCGTTGGGTGATTATTACACGATCATCATTTCTGTGTTTACTTCACCTGCTTCTTGGTATTTCAGACACTTGTCAGGTGCTTAGCGAGGCGTATCTGCTGCAAACGGGGGATGGGAAGCATTTCTGAATCTATCATTCTGTTTTTGAGTATTTATGTTAAATTCAGTCGTTTGAAGGAAAAAAGAGTATTTTGATTTGTGAATAAGACCCCCAAGTTGGTAAATTTCTTGTCGGTACTCTGCGGACAGACATTTTTCCTAAACTTTCTATAGAAAGAGCTTATGGTTTCCTAAAAAAATAATTGTCAGTCTTAGCATCTTTATATTCTTCTATATACTGTCATATAGTGCCCAGGCGTGCTTTGAGGATGATTTCCAGGCCCCTGTCCCTTATATTATGTAGTTCAGTGAAGCTGGAAACAGTTAAGGGAAATGTTAGCCTTTAACATTTACGTTTAGATGCAAATATAGTTACAGAGAATGTTGATTTTTTGAGAATTCCCGTTTATTGCCGCCTTCCATCCCATACATTTGTTTTGTCGATTCCATTTTGAAGCGATGCCAATGTTTATAAATGAGCTGAGACCCCGAGATTTAGAGCGCAGCGTTAGTCTTGTGGGCTGTAATGGGATTATATGTCTACATGGCAGATGGTCCACGTATTGCGAGTGAAATCTGCTGTGAATGTATTGTTGCTCCGGGGCCGCAGTGTTGGGGTCTTTGTCCCAGGTAGCGTATTTCTGGGGGAGCGGCCGCGTCGGGCTTTAGACTGTCAGAACGATGGTTTCCAGCCCATCACACGCTTATGGAAAAGATGGCCGGAGCGACAAACTCAGGACAGAGGAATCCCGCTGATAATCGCATTCATGGCAGACATATGAGCTGCGGAAAGGCGGCCTGAAAACCGGCGGAATTGTAATGCATTTCCATAATCAAGATGTATTTTTTTATTATAAACTGCTGTAGCTGGTAATACACAGCTTAACTTACAGATGAACTTCCCCCGTTTATTAATTACTGGTATCAGATTAAAAATAGGTTTTCACAATTAGTTTGCGGTTTGCTTTATAAAAAAAAAAGCTACTTTTTGCATGTTTTCAGACAGATGTATAATAGGTGTTCTATAGGTGTGTTTTCTTGTCTAATCTACTAACCCCCCCACGCTGGTATAATCATCATAGCAGTGACTGAGTCTATAGTAAATTGCTGTGTAAAGGGTGGTGGCAGATGTTAGGGAAATGTATTGTGGAAGTAGGTTTACATGTTAGTAGTGTGGGGGGGTATATTGTAGGAGTCAGCACAGTATTTGATGAAGGATATCGGGTGTAAGACCAGGCAGATCTGAGATATAACTGATGGCGTGCTGTGTGAAGTTCTAGTAAGAGGTGTATGAATGTCCCTGGAGCCGCACCTTTGTGTATTTTTTGGGTCATGTTCCCTTCTGGAGTTGGAGCCGGATCTCGGTGCACGCAGAGTATTCAATGCATACTCTGTGAGGTTGGCGTGATGTGCATTGGGGTAGCCGGGGATTATTTCAAGCAAAACTATGCTTTTTTTACGGGTATTAAAATGATATATCGGTTAAAGGAACTGTTAACCGGCTGGGGTGTTTTACGTTCTAGAGCGGGCGTTTCTTTTAATGACTCTCTTTTCCTTTATTATTGAACTTTGAACACACTGTAGCTCACGCTGTAAGGTTACTTTTCTGCTTTTCTACGTGTTTACTGTTAATGTGTCGTGGAAATGTCTGGCTGGTATGAAAGCGTGTTACCCGAGCCGTTCTGCTTTGTCCTGTGCTTGTCGCGTGAGGCTGCTGCTTGTGACCGCTCTGTTGTGTGTGTATCTGTTGTGTATCTGTTGTCTCACGTTTCTAGTTGTTGCTTTCTGAGTAAAGGTAAATAAATATATTTACTAGCATCTTGTTGGTAAAATGCTGCTGAACTGCATTGCAATATTGCGGTGGGCAGAGTTAGAAAATTGAGGACCGGCCCAGAGAGATAAATATTAATGTGACGTTTGCTTCCGCCGTTGGGCTTAGAGCTATGAGGATTATATGAGTGTTTTTTTAGAATAGGTACATTGAGTTATTCTAGGTAAATCGCTATTAGTTGTAATTTAGTGGTTTTATAGAACTGCTTTACTTTTTGGGGGGAATAAATAAAAAAAAAAAAGCATATCATTAGCATCACCTGATGGACAGCAATGACATAAAGCAAGATTATTACCAAACAATGTAATGTTTTTCCACACTCCTCCTTTTTAAATTGAGATCCAACCTGATCTTGAACCGTTTTTGCGCAGACCCTTCTTGTGCGGCAGCCGGGGCAGGAATATTTATTTCACACGTTTTTAACTGTCAACTGAAAAGAAAATAGAAATCTAGAAAAATAAACTAAATTATACATTTAAAAAAACCAAACATTTACTGAACAGATATGGTACAGCGTATGTGTGTGTGTGTATATAATATATATTTATATATCTCTGACACAAACCTTTTCACCCAGCTGTCTTGGGCCCTCCTATAAGGACAGCGAGGTTAGTATTCTGTATTACAGCCCGGTGATCACATTTGGTTATTCATTGCATCGTTTTTGGTGGCCATCATGTTAAGTAATCAGATGAGCTGTAAGGTGAAGTTGTCGCCCTAGCACACAGACATACCCATCGAGCGTTGGCACTTTTCCTGTGTTTCGTTTCTACCCCAGGCTGATAGATGAAAGGGAAAAGAAGCTTTGTGAGCCCGGAGCCGTAGCAGCGCACAGGGGCGCATCGCTCTTAACGCGTTTGTCGTGCCCTGCAGAAGTTATGCGTCCGGTTGGCCGTCCCCAATGTTCCTGAAGAACCCATACGTTTTATGATATGCCTTCCCGGCCCATGCTTCATAACAGTAAATGGTTCCTTGGAGTCAGACGGCATAGTAACCAACGCTTTGCCTTGGCGCTGCGATTCTCTGCCCTCCGTGGGTTCTGCTTGGCTGCCTCTGCATAGGTTGAGTAAATAGCAGGGGGTGACGTATTGTTTTCCGTCCGATGGTGTGCGTGTGCGTGTGTGTGCGTGTGTAGTAGGTGTACTGTGTAAAAATACAGAGCTCTGTGTCTGTAACGAATAAAATGTTCACTCTACTGCAAAGTGCGCTGGCCGGTTTGTGAATACTTTCACATCCGTTCTTCTTGCGTGCAAAACAGACACTTGCCTTAGTGAGAAGTCAATGGCAGGGAAGCGGAGAACTTTCAGTGCATGCGCTAACGCCGAGGCAGCTCTGGGCACCACTAACGGTAACCGTGTAATATATCACACGCCTGGGGATCGGACGTGTCTCTGACACAGAGAGGGATTCTGCACCCCCCCCCCATCCCATGCATTTCCAAAGGGGACGGCACAAACATGTAAAAGAACCACTTAAAGGACCTGCATTAAAGTACAAACAACGACTGGAGTGTCCGTTTAATAGAAAACCAGTAACTACAAACCTGAGCTCTGTGTAACACGCGTAACAGTCGTGTCAGCGTGTGCTGTATGTGTGCCATTTAATGTGCATTATTTAACAGGGGTGTTAATTAGCTGCGGTGATGGCGGTATCCACGCGCATGCTGACCGTCTCATGAGTATGATGAGGCTGTATTAAAGAGATCGTTCTATTAATCAGATGAGACGTGAAGCCCACGAGGGTTACCTATACTGCCGCTTTCATCCGAAATAACCCTGGCTGTTAAGTCGCCGAGCTGCTGGTTCCAAATAAATGAGTGCAGATGCGTGTAGGATCGGAAATCACGTACTTTCTACGCCTGGGTTCAGTGAGAGTTCATGGCGGTTCTGAGAGACTCTTCTCTGTTTGTGGATATAAAGGAGCGAGGCTGGTGCCAGGGAGCCAATCTCTCATATTCATAAAGTGATAAAAAGGCCTCTAAGACGCGTATTCAGCGAGATACGAATGCCCTTCTCTCATTATAAAGGAAGATGATTCCCAAAAAATAGAACAGTGGCATGGAAAACAATCTGAGCATCACATGCAGAGCTGTATGTCGTAATCTGACACAACCGGTTATCACAATAAGCGGCTTTTATGCAGACCTGGGGTCTATGGCGATAATAATAATAATTAAGTCTCTTCCTCCATAGACTTTCCTCAGTCTGAGTTTTAGGCCGGGTGATTAAGACTGAGCAATACTGTTGTTTAATACAAGGCAGTAAGTTAAGGAGTCGGGGTGTTTGGTTAGTAAATTAGGCTCAGATAACAAAGTGAGAACACAGACAACTTGGCAATATACCTGAAAACATTACATTAAGAGAAACCTAGGACTTTTTCATCTGATTCTAGTAACCATTTAACTTCTGACGAGCGCAGCATTCATTTTATGTTCTGCTACAAACACGCTTCACACACGCGTGATATGTATCTTTGTCTTATTGTGTCTTAGCGGATTTATTCCACCTGTACTTGTAGGCCTAGAACGTATATTATGTGACGTCTAAGTGGCCCATCCAGTCTGCCCTTAAAGAAATACTTTTCACTTCGATTGTTAGGATAGCACAATGCATTGCCTGTATCACTTCCACTGGAGCGCTATTCCACATATCTACTACTCTTTCTGAAAATTGGTTATCTCACACTTGCCTTCAGCCTTCTAACATCAAATCATAACTTCTTGTTCTTGTATGTCTTTATTTTCTTTTATGAAAATGCTTCCCTATTTGAATTTAACCCCTTATTTATATAAATCATATTCTCCTCTTCATTCTCTTTTAATGTGTTCACGTTAAGGTTTTTTCTGAATACTTTTTTTCTTTATACCATCAAATTTAAACTTGGTATATATTTGAACAATCAATGCTGGCACTGCGAGATCGTTTTGCTATTCCCTTGCCAGGTGGTTTTAGGGGTACGTGAAGTTTTAGGGCTTTCTGCTGTCGGCAGCTCATCTTCATTCTCTAAGTACGGAGCCTTTGTTGTCTTTCACGGGGTTTTACGCGCGTAATGATGGAGTATTTGCGGTTTGCCTTTAGTGAATGAGTAGTTTATCCGGCTCCATCTGCTGTCTGGCTGAACCTCTTTAGAAAAATGAATTGCTAAATAGCTTTACTTGTTTGGTGACCCAGTTAGTTTTACACTTTCCCTCCGTGCCGATATATTTAGTGTGCATGACGGAGAGAGATTCTACAAATTCATTCAGTTTCTACAAGTGTTTCTTCTTCGTTTTGAGGCATTAACATTATTCACCCATTTATAGAAGTTTATTAACTGATCCCAGCTCTATGACTTTTGTTGTGGTCTTCCCCGTGTACACGGCCACCGCTGCCAAGCCACGTTAGTGCTCAGGCCCTTCGGTTCCTCAATGGTGATAATTACATTTAAAATACTTGGTGATTTTGGGCCATCCCAATGAAATATTGTAATCCTTAATCTTGCAGCATGCGATCCTGAGGGAAGCATGTCACTGCTCTTAGCTATTCACGATTATGGACATGATATAATTAATATAATAGTAATCAAATATTTATAACTTGACTACTTAATATGTAATTACACTCTAGTGTCCCAGGCGTCTCCCCAAAAAATGAATGCATAGGAAAGCACTTTATATAAAAAAATCTCTTGCCTTAGTGAGAAGCTGCATCTCCAGGCCTGCAGAAGAACCTCTCCTGTCTGATGTTTGATGCCCTTTATTTGTAATCAATGGGAATTCCGTGTAGACGTTTGGTGAATAGCTGGCTGTGCGTGGCATGGGCCAAGTGCCTATGGGGCAATCTACACTACCCCTTCATGCATTTTCCGGAACTATAGGGGCTGCTCCGCTATCCCATCCATTTAACGAGCTTATAATGACCGGCGTGTCCCTTTTACTTCTAATGGGGCTGAGATCTGCTGCTTTATATCGCAGTGTGTGAGCCCCGCGCAGACCTTCACCCCGACCTCCGTGTCTGATATTACCGCTCGGAGCAGGTGGCCGGCCTTGGCACAGAAGCCATGAAAAAAAGCGGTCCGCCAGCAGCCCGCTAACTGTTGTCATGTTCAATCCCCGGCGGATGAGGAATGAGGACGGTCTGGCGGAGGCTGGTAATTACATATAGCAGAGCAAATAAGATAGATCTAATGGAAAAAGGCAGGAGATTCCAGAAGGACTCGGAGATAAGTAACTAAGTCCTTAACCCATTACATGCCGGTGATATGTTTAAGCTCTATGCTGATTTATATGCTCACCTAATAGGCAATTATATACACTTTGCTAAAATTAGAATCCGCTGAGCCATAGCATAGATGTTCATCGTATTACTTATTTCAATGCGGTCCGTCTGCTGTTATATGAAAGCAGTTTATTTTATATAGCGAACGTTTCCCTGTTCCCTGTCTCTGGATGGAATTGCCGGTTAACCTGCGCAGGGGTGGATTATATTGAATTCGCCTTCGTACCTCCGGACGGATCTAGGCTTCAATGAGTTCTCTTCAGTAGCGGTTAAAACGCTTTATAACACAGCGGCATGCAGAAACGCGCTTCCAGAAAGTTTCTTTTCGGTCTCCTCTGTGTTTCCACGTCCAGCATGTCGGTCGTGGTTTGTCAGCGGTGTTATAATTACCGTATGTTCGGGAAATGTTTGCCACATTTTTCTTTTTTCCCTCTCATTGCGATAGAAATGAATCGGCAGAAAATAAATTCTCCAGGTGCCGGCGTTTGGGTTTTAGTGTATTTTGTGTTTTCGTTCTTTACTAGCGGTTTGGGGCTGGTGGAGCGCGTAGCGTTCTCCTACCTCCCGCATGAACATTGAGGTTTTTCAAAATTGTGAGGTTGCCTGATGGACAGAACCTTTAAATCATTGTTAAAAAATGAACGGGAATAACATGATGAATTATTTAGAGGGAGTGAACCGGTACCCAAAGCTCGACTGCAAAACCCTGACAGCCCAATCACCCTAAACATAAACTGCTTTGGGAGTCCTTAAACCCAGCGAAGCTTCTGCTTGGTCTGATCGCTCTGTTTCATGACGTGACGGCTGCGTGTAAAGTGCCGGTTAACACGCATTTTTCTTCCTCGCACTAATGATCTGCCGGCCCCGACGCAGACGCAGGACTCCACTTCCCGGCATGTGCCTAGCATCAGAAATCCTTCTTAGCCGCCCTCGAGCAATATTGTGTTTCATTTCAAAGCTGCTTTAGCTAAATGCTATAGGAAATAATACGGCGGAATGTAAAGCACATTTACGGTATATAGGATTAATCCCCTAAACCTTTAATGCGTCCGGCTACATATATGTACATCGTGCCATGTGTGTAAACTCAGCCTGGATAATATAATAAATAATTGGATAATGTAAGTGGATGTTTCGAAGGTGCTGACTGTACGATTGAATTATGCCGCTTGCAGGCCGGGGTTCCCGGATGAGGCAGAAGTCGATAATGACAGGGAATGTTTTCCTGTGATTACGGAGTAATTGGCAAATGTTTTTTCTCTCTAAGAATCTGCCGTAGTAGAGGCACAGAAGGCAGACGATGTAGCTTTGTGATGATTGTGAGATTGATGCCGGGCGGTGGATCAGGTCTCTTTACCAGGATTGTTACATTCCCATCTTTTCTGTAACCCAATTTCTCCTAAAATTTTATCACCTGTCGGCTTTTCTCTTTAATTTAATCGTGGCCTTTGACTTTTGTCACAAGTGTTACACGCATAAAGGGGTCTATTCACTAAACTGAGAGTTTGGTTTCAGCTCTGGCTTCGTTACTCACTATGAAGATCCAACGCCAGTAGATTTGTCCGGCGTGAAGGCTGAGCTGGCCCTGTGTCATGCGTAATTCAATGAACCAGGAAAGTGAAAATGTTCACTGATATTTTGTCATTTTTTTATCTAGATGTATATTATATGGTGCAAAGCCCAAGCGAGAGCTCTGAGCGTCTTGGTTATGTTTAGGAAACAGGAAGGGGTTTGGGCTGAGACAGGACGAGCGCGTTAGAGTCTCAAATTCAAGCATTTGGTTTTTAGGGCCATTTCCGCTCAACTTAATTTTAAGACAGAACCAAATAAAATGCAGAATTCAGCATATCCGCGATCTGTATACGATAATAAATGATGCTGGGGAAAGTAAACATTTGTTTGCATGCGCTGGGGGTCTCTCAGATGCTGAACTCTCGCATTCTTATGGTTTATCCTTAAAATGTCTCTTTCCTTGTTTCTGCAGAATGTTGGCTTTGCGAGCTCAGGGAAGACACAGCAGGGAACAGAACACGACAGAGAGGTACGTCTTTTACTTTGTAACCTCGTGCAGAATATTGTTGGGATTGACTTCCGGAACTGTTCGGTATTTCACATGGAAAGCCGGGTCGTTACAAAGCATTCCTGCTTCTAAACATAACGAGTTTCATCGTGTGTTCTCTCTTTTGGGGGCTGCATAGAGTCGCACGTCTCATATGTGATCATTGAGGTCGCTCAATGGGGGGCCGCACTGGGTTATTGTTAATTGAGACGTCTCTTATACATTGAGTGTGAATTTTATGAAGAAAATGTTTTTGTTGTTTTATGGTTATTCCATTATAAATATTTAGCGTTTATTAGGAATGGCTGCTGTTATCTCTTTTCTTTTGTATGTTTGTTATATATCTGTCACTTTGTCTCAGGCAGGATATTCAGCACAGAATGCATATCAGATTATTCTAGATGCACTCTATTGGGCCGATTATAGGCACTTTTTCCCCATAATTTAAATCTTTAAAGTAGGGGTTTAGCATTTTTACCTTCTCCAGGGTGTCTGGAAGACTGCAGAGCGTTTTCTGTAGTGCGGTCCGGCGAAAATGCGGCCCCCCCGGCAACACGAGCAGAAACGTTAGTTCCGCCCTGATTTTTGATTCCCAACGTTGATGTAGTTGAGGCAGACGGGTGCAGGAAGTGGAGGTTGCGTCTGCTCCATCTACATCAACGTTGCAAAACTAAAGTTTAGGTAAGGAGGGTGGGAGCCTCCTACCATACATTAAATGTAAAAAAATAATAATAATAAAAAAAATAGCACCAAGTTATAAAGGTGCGGTCTATATTCGAGCCCATACGGTACTTTAATATGCATCCTTCAAGAAAAGCTGCAACTCCAGTGCTGCAGCAGAATGCCTCTTCCATGTCCCAAAATTTCTCTCCATTGATTGGCTGCTTGAAGCCAATGGGTCCCACTTAAATCAGTGGGAGTGTTTTCCGTGCATGCGCTGGGGGGGGGGGTGTCTCTTTCGCGGTCACCAAGCCGGCACTAGAGCTGACTGGTGGGACGTATAAGACAAATCCCTCCATCCATTCGCAACGGGGACGGCTCAGCTGTCGAATACGTTAAAGAGAACTGGATTGCTGTGAAAATAGAAAAAACAATGCTTCTCCTTTTATATAAATAAGCTTCCTGCTTAACATTTAGAAATTATTGTGTAAGGATAGGGAAGTTAAAGTCATGGATACCATATTTAGTCACTTAAAATGTATCATAGTAATGAAGTAGTGCTCAGCACAGTCATGGAGTCTGTGAATGCAGATGTGTGATGCTGGGGGAAAATCAATGATTATTCTTATTTACTA
Organism: Spea multiplicata; assembly: GCA_009364415.1. Lineage (NCBI taxonomy): Eukaryota > Metazoa > Chordata > Amphibia > Anura > Pelobatidae > Spea > Spea multiplicata. The sequence goes on from VKOC01016188.1 coordinate 101,262, forward strand.
ACTGCCCTGCCATATAACGCGATGCAGATACCTGGACTACCTCTCCCAAACCTACGAGACTAAACCTCCACAAGCTTTCGCCGCTCGCCCATACCTCGGGATACCCGCTGTTTATCGCTCTTTGTTCTGCTTGTAGCTAAGCCTGTTGTAATAACGTGCCGTAATCTGTGTGAATCCATCCTAATTTATGCCTTAAGTATCATTTTTTTTCTCCTTACGCTGTGACTACGATGTAACCGGCGGGGTGAGAAGCCGTGGATTGAATGGATGGTTGTCTCGGTCGGACTCCTGCATTGCTTTCCGGCTGTAGCTGTATTGGCGTGCAAGCGTTTCTGGACTGGGATTATATCTGACCCCCGGTATATCTGACCCCCCCCGCGTATATCTGACCTGTATGACGGAGCGAGTTTGCCAGTTGATTATAATTATACGTAGAAATCCTTCCAGGATTTTTGTGTGAAATGAACGTCTAGCAGGAACGCGATGAATTAGCAAGCACCTTTTGTGCGGTTTTATCTTTTGAAAGAAGGATAAGCATGGAGGAGCTCGTCCTGTTATCCCGGACACGTTACAGAGCAGTGAATCACAGGTCCGCTACACGCGTGCTTTACATATTCTAATGCCCACATAATGGATCATCACGTAGCTGATAAGTTGTGGGTTTGCAGTGTAGTTGGATTGTGTTACGGGACCGCTGTGCATTAACTGACTGATTGCTGGTAAGTAGACACGGCTTCCTGACTTTGATTTATCGACGTGTCTGACTCTCGGATACGATTGTGATTCTGCTAATCTCCAGATGGAAGTTGGTGTCGGACAGCGATCCTGTTCTTCAGCGCAGCGTAATGCTTCTTCCGTCAGACACGGGGAGAGCGGCAGAGGGTAATACCCTGAGGGAGTTTACGCGCATGGGACGGGAATAAGGCTATACTGGATATAAGATAAGGCCGGGGAGTATTCAGATGTTGGGCCGATTGGTTCTTATCTGCCGACACATTCTGTGTTTCTGAGAGTTTGCAAGAGTTTTGTGATTTTTAACTCCCTCACTTCATTTATTATGAAGGACCAACTCTGGCACTTTTCTCCAGCATGGAGGGCTGAGCCGTCCCTGTAAGATGCATAATTCAATGTGTGAGGAGACTGTGAAGCAATCTCATTACATTATACAGGGCCAGAGCAGCTCTTCCTGCCGCAGGAGCCCGGGGTTGGCTCAAGGAATTTATTATGTTGGAGCTTCACTCGCCTCAATGCTTCTGCAAATACAGACTCAACAGAGATGATATAAAATATTACTGTTCATGGAAGATGTATATCTTTTTGTTAGTGAGTTACGAAATAACTGAAATGTATATATTAATTTCCCTTAAAAACGTACATCAAGTAACGTGCATTTATACGGCGGGATCGTCTTCGTGAACTCTTTAAATAGAGACAGATGATCCTTGTAGGTTGGTGCGGCCCGACAGCATTTTGGTCTCCTTTATCTGTCAAATGTTCTTTTATCTAAAGCTTTAATTGTTTGATTCCTTGAAGCGCCGCTTGGATCCAGGTAGAGGAAAGTATAGACGGTTTTATCTTTTGGCATTAAGACGAGGGGACAGGTGCGGTGACATCGGTGTGAGTTGAGGAGGGTTGGCCCAGGTGGACAGGGGTCTCCTGCTCTTATCTTCTGTCCCACGCTTGCTTGCAGGGAGCGGAGTGTAAATGAATGTAAATGAAATATCGCTGATCGCGTTGGACCTTACAAGCCCATGAATGTGTATGGTAATTGGCGGGCCTGGGCTTTTCAGTATGTGATTGGTGGAAGCGCACCTTGCTCCCAGAATGCATTGCTCAGGGTTTTGCAAGACACCCTGAGTGTTCCTGCGGAAACGAATGACGTCTTGTCCGCCGTGGCCCCCGTGTTCATTATCAGATGAGATGGCGCTGGGAGAGTAACTCTCCGCAGAAATGTAAACAGGATGCTCGATAGGAAGCGGCGCGTTTCGTCAGACGCCTCTTAGTGCTGCGGGGCAGTTACATGAAAAGAAAACCGAAGATAATCAGTTCCTGGTATCTGTATGTCTCTCAAAACTGTCAGTATTGATACAGATACCAGGAACCGGACACTCCTGCGTAGTATTTTTTGTACACGCACTTGATTTGAATACTTCTGTCCTGAAGAAGCCGGGTACGACCCGGGAACGCGCCGGCATGTGCTCCGGTTTGTGTGTTTGTTGCTAGTTGTGCGCTCTTTTTGCGCGTGGGATTGAGCGTATACACCGTGTCTCCTCGCAGTCTGCGAGGCGTTAGTTATGATACCTCGCCATTGGGGGTTTTTAATGTTTTTAGATCGGAGGAGTAAAAGGATTGGTTGGATGAGCTTCTGCGAGGGAATAGAGAAACAATTCATTCACTATCATTTTTTCTTACACTATTACACTATGACCGTGTGTTTTATTTTCGTGTAATTTATGAACACTTGAACCAAAGTATTGGTTTTGTCATCTGTTAGTATTGTGGCTGCACTAAAAGTGCGTCAGTTTTATTTACCCTTCAGATTGACCAAATTATTTTGCCTTTCTGTTAAAAGGAAATGCACATTTTCTTGCTACTGAATGATCGTTCCGCAGAACTTCAGTGATGCAGCCGATATGCACCGCGGGCAGCCGTGTATAGAGTATACCGTCACTAGACGTGCCAAACGTGATCGTGACAGCGCTGTGCAGGGCTAATATTTAGTTCATAGACAAGTTTTTTGTTCCTGTCTCTTGTTGCCTTTCATATGAAAATAAGAAAAATCTTATTGTGTATCGTTCCTGGAAAATACTTTATAGATACATTTTAACATTAGTCGTGATGAAAATGACCTTTTTTTTTGGAATGTTCAGCTTGATTAAGAATCATGATTTTTTTTTATTGTGTTACTTGCTAATAAACGCTGTACGTTGTGTGCGGCACCAAAGACACGTTACAAGTAACTTAACACTGCACAATGTCGCCGTCCTGAAGTGAAGCTGAAGTGAGATCCTTTGCCATCCATGGGGTGGGGGCTATACTGCATACTCCCCAAGTGTCCCTATTTATATGGCACAGTCCCTAAAATGGCGCCATTGTTCCACAGCTCTAAAGACCGCAATAATGCATTTATAAAAATTTTTTTTTAAAAAAATGACCCGCAATAAAACCACCTTTATTGCTCTAGTCCTCAAGATTGTAAACTTGCGAGCTGGGCTCTCTCCACCTAATGTATCGGTTTGTCTTAGTCTGTCAATTCTCGTCTCGTCATTCCCCTTGAATATATGTATTATAAGAAGTGTGTAAATTGTATATAAATAAAAGATAACAAAAGTAACCAATAAGCAACACTTTCTTTCATGCTATACCAGGAACCTGTATTTTGTCAGTCTTTGGCGTAAGGCAATGCCAAGGACTGAGTATGGTTTGGAGAAGTGGAAATGACATGGACCGTATGACCCTTATATACCCACAAATTCTACTCTGTAGAGTATTTGGCAGAAGTTTTATGGATCAGCAGAGCTTCTGAAGGCTTCATGTAACCGGATGATGTAAGCCTGCACAGGATGGTCTTGTTCCTCCAGGTTGTGTTCTCTGTAAGCCTGGTGGAGGTTGTAATAAACCTGCCGGAACAAGGAGTAACGGCTGTTCATTTTCGGGGGATTTTTGTCGCTTTATGTTAACATGTTGGTTCACTAATAATTCACTAATGATTACTGGGTAACACAATTCTTCTTTTGAGGACTTAATATTTGAAGAAAATGTTAAATCGCCGTGGGAGCGTTACGTGTATAAAGGTTATTTGGCCCTGCACACTTTCCTCTAACTTTTTCTAGGTTATCTGCAGCGAGTTACTGAGATAACATGTAAAGAATTCGTGAAGTTGGAAAATAATGTTGTGGCAAAATGTTAAATATTTGCTGTATCTAAGTACATTGTGTTATCCGTGTTCAATGTTCATGTTTTCATCTCCACATATCTAGTGACTCATTATTATACATACAGCTTACCAGCCAGGGGTGCCGTCCCTGATACACGGAGGCCATAAAGAACACGCAGCACTTTCCGGTTAGTGCTTTGAAACCGGCCAGCTGATGCATGCCGCTTATAGAGCGCCGGCGGCGTTTGTACACACGAAGGTATACCAGAAACATTTGTTACGAAGTCCAATTTTGCTGCAAATGGGGCAACAGCTGTAGCAACCAATAAGAAATTTCTGTTGCTCCACTTTTGCACCAGAACCACTTTTACTAATCAGCCCCCCCCCGACGGCAGAAATTATGTTTATGTAGTAGACATCTAGTATAATTTCACAAATATCAGATATGCATCCTTTCATTGTCGGTGTGACACGCCAGCCAAGTTGCTGATGGCGCCGGATACTTAACCCCAAACCATAACATGCAGCTTCTGGCCTTAAAGAGGCAGGACTGCTAAGCTGTCCGCCTGTCGCTGATGTAGCCGCATCACGTTCTGTCCTTCAGTTATTTATTGTGCATCTGGACTTCGTGTAACATGTCATTTCTGTGTTAAGGCTCACACAGCTGTGAGATTTCGTAGACTTGGTCATTTTTCTCTGCGCGCCTCATATAACAAAGTCTTTGTACTCCAGGGATTCAGACGAGAGTCATATGAAGGAATAGTTTTATCCAAAGTGAACAAGGGAGCTGTGAACGGCTTACTCCGCGAGCGATCGCGTCGTCTGCCCGAGCTCCATGGTTGTCCTTATTCACCTTGGAGAAGCAGCGAGCGTGACAGATCAGCAATCCCCTGCCTGATATCCGCAGGCAACTTCTGCAAAGAGAAAATGCCCTTGGAGCCCCGCTTGCTCGGCGATGATTTGGTTCTTTGGCTCCAGGTTCCTCGGGAATCCGGCTTTCTCTGCCGTCTGCTGCGTTTCACAGCGCTGTTTCCAGACAATATCACAAAGCTGCTGTTTTGGGGAAAATAGATGCTCTGGTTTAGACATCTCAGGTTCCGCTTCTCAAGGTCCACATAGAACCTGGGTTTTCCTAATCATAATGTATGTTCTATCACACTTTTTTTTTTCTCATTAAGTGTTAATTAGAAATACAGAATATACTGGCGGATCTGCAGTTATTACGTATAAAGTGTCATGGAGATGGTTTCATTATGAATCGGTGGCCTCCGGAGGTTATAGACTGACCTCTGTTATTTGCAGCTGTGCGTATCATCATTCCAGGGCTCCCCGTGCAACGTTCGCTCTGCGATTATATTATTAGTTGTTCATTCATATAACGCCATCATATTTCACAGTGTTGGGCAACGGGTAGTAAACAGAGCAAAACAAACAAGGCATCACAAAAATGAAATTGTTTCGGCTTTTTAACACCCTGGCCAATCATTGGGGGAGTAGAAGCTCGTCGGGGCAAGAAGATCTTTTTCCTCCCTGCTGCTAATTCCTGGTTTAAGGTAATGTGAGTTGTGATCCGTCATCGCTGAAGAAAAGTGCCAGGTGTCGCAGCCCCGCTATAGCACAGTGAGCGAATGTCTTTGTATGGGAAGCCCTGATGTCATTGATTTGCTGTGGGGGGCGGTATAAACTTGTTGTGTTTACTTGTGAAACGTGCTGGAGCGGCCGGCTGAGAAGAGCTCTTGCGTTCTGTCATTATTGCCTTTTTGCTTTTGTTCCTGACTGCCGTTATGGCCGAGTAATGATCTGTCCTTACATGTCATTGATGTGGCCATCTGGCAGCTAGGGGTGAGAGACGAGGTCGGTTTGGCTAGCCTGCCGGTGGCCATGATGTACAGAAGATACCCGTTATTCTTATATACTCCCCATTTTTGGGAGCTCATCACGTGCGCATTTTTCCATTTCTGTGGTTTGTGTTTAGAATTTTACGTTTTTTGCTTCTCGTAAACTCGTCGGTTTCCTCATTCTCCCTTTCCTTGCCAATATTCAGATCCTGTAACAAAATGGTGTGTTTTTTCATTTCTTTTGCATTGAGTGGCCCCGTTTTTATTGTGGTGCACCTACCTTACATACAGAGATGGGAAGAATTTATAAATTAAGGGGCATGACATTTCGGACTCTTCTCCCTGTACTTCTGGGGGATGTATTTGGCTATTGTGTTACCGTAAGCCAGACCTGACAGTTACCTTAGTGTTACCTGTGAGTGTCATGGTGTATACTAGCTTAGGCCGACCTGGTTTCGGTGGCAAGTCTGGTGTGGGGTAACGGACGGTAGCCCTCCTAAATATTGAGGATAGATCACTAAAGTGCGTTGCTGCTCAATGGGCCAGCGGCAACAAAGATCTCTGATCTCCCTAGCTGGCTATCGGTCTCCATAGCGTGCTGTATCCTTTTGGCGGGGGTGTACAGGTAAATAACGCGTTATCAGAGAGCATGGTGGCCGCCATCCCTCTGAGCATTTTTTCAGCTCTTTGTATAGGTTAAAGGCGCGAGGATGTGGGTGATCTGCCCTCCTTAGACCTAAACGTGCCTTATGAAACCATTTAGCCCCTACTAGTGCAGTTTAAAATGTCGGTAGGAGAGGGATGTTTTAGGCTATTATGCCAGTCATTGATGATCCCTCAGACTTTGCCCTCCTGGTACTTTGCCCTCCAGCACTTGTTACAAAGATGTGGTCAATAAAAACAGGAACGCACAATCACCTATAATTCTATCAATATCACTGATTGCTCCTCTGTTGAATTATACATGGACTGCAATGCAGCTGTATGCGTTCTTCAACACGCCGGCCGCCAGAGACGGCAGCTCCCATGCAAGCCGGGCTGTAAGGAAGCCCTAGCCCATCCCGGCCGGGCCACGTACCCCCCCCCCCCGCACTGTGTAATTTGTTTAAAGCCTCTTTGGAGGTTTGGAACAGTCAGACTGCCCCTCTTCTGCCTCTCCAAAGGCACAGAACTCTCGCGGGGTATAGTAATCGTTTAAAAGAGTTCAGATAAAACAAATTGTATGTCGTTTCTTTCAGCTGTGGAATATGATTTCACGTCAGTTAATGGGCTCCAGTAATCCGATAGAGGCTGTATATACGTTTGGAAAGCCTCCCTTGGCGTATAAACGATTTGGCTCATGTTAGTATTTTTCATGTGCTTTACTTTGCCAACTGGAATTATGTAGCTGAAATCTACAAAAATAACATCCCCACACACATCACTCCGGTGAGTGCGCGGCGTCCTCGGATGCCTCTGGAATGCCGTGGGGTTTCCGTGGCGGAGTGTTGGTTTTTCTCGCTCACCCTCAGCGTTGGAATACTTGCCTACAGCTCATGCGATGGACGTCTTCTCCAATGAAGACCATAAAAACCTCAGCTTCCGAGGAAAACACCTCCCAAAAACGTAATGGGCTTCCTTTTTTCCCTCTTAAACTTGTAATCATTTTGGCGATGTTTAGTTTTAGGGTCCACCTCATGGTAGCCAAGAGGCAGCCCGTGGCAGGCTCAGCATTACCCATCTCTATTTTAATTTGTGAATATCTTTGCATATTTAATTGCAAAATGTAGTATTTGTTGTATGTACATGTTGTTCATTTCATTAACACCCAGGAAGCTGAATGTGTATACTCTTTATGCTTTTTAGGTTGTGCGCTTGCCTATTTTGTATATTTTGTTGTTTTGTGCATATTTACCGGTCCTTGTGGTTGAGCGGCCACCAAGGAGCCTCAATAATGGTATCCAGAGAAGGCTTTAAATTGCAGGTTAAAATGCGATGCAGTCCCACTAATTAACCTCATTGGCCGTATATTATTAGACAGGACTCGTATATACGCAATATACGGCCGTATAGTGTGACAGAATCCCTGATATTTATGCCTCGGGTGCGTTTAGTATTAGCAGCACCCGGAATCTGAATGTTTCTGCTTTCTAGGATGTTTTCTGAATATTGTTAACCCTTCCAGAGATATATTTTCTTTTATAATTTGCTGCCATCTTATAGTTTGAAGTTATCGTGGATATTTGGCACTGTACCGGTAGTAGTGGCTGTACACATGTAGGTATTATTGCGGTGAATATTATCGTATAGACGATTTCAGTTTGTGCTCCACAGGATACTAAATGATTTATCCTTCCTATGCCAAGTACTGACTGTTAAAACCAACAGAAACCGTGAGACGACGTGTCTTCACCGCGTGCCGAGTCCGTTTGGCCGCCGCTACGTATCAGACCCAGAGGCGAGAGGCACCTCTCTGACCTCTACGAGTAAAGGAGGTGAGGACGGTTATCCTGGGCTGGCCTGCAGTAGTCCTTACTGAGACTTAAGCTTGTTTCATTAAGTGTATTTGTATCCCTTTTTGACGTTTAAGGGCTTTATCATGCTGCATTCATGGTGCCCATGTGGATACGAGCTGCCATATGCTGCAGAAGCGTAGCCGGTGCCAGTCTGGATCCCGCAGGAAACACACGTGTGATTTACACGTCGCTGGTGGATTTTTCACGGATAGACCAGCCCTGCAGATTTAGTAAATAATCCTGGGGCTGTTACCAATGTTTTGTCCAAAGTACAGCATTCTTTTCATTTATTCTTTTGGGTTTTGCATCCCTGTTTAATATCGTTAACTTGGTGAACTATTTAAAGTCCGTTACCTTCTCTTTACAGATATTCACTAAATATACTGCATAAAATGGGATATTATGTCCACACGTTGAGTACATTTAGTTGGGAACATGCAAGACCTCAATCAATGGTTACTACATATCCTCCGGCATGCTGTGTGAACGTGTGTCAGGGTCTCTTACAGGAGCCGGGGCCCGTGCAGTGCTGCAGATAAACGTGAACATTCCTGCTGAAGACATAATTTCCATTTAAAATAAATACCAAAGGGTTATGGGTTTTCCTCTGGATGGATTTATGGCTGAGGTGCATTCTTTAGCATGTTTAAGATAAGAGTAATATGTGAGTGTGAGTATTAACAGTGACAGCCTGGCTCCGTGTCGTGCTTCATTACATCATATTAGCTGCCTTGTGGGTTTTTATGTTTCTCTTTAAACCTGCTTTCTGTGCTGGATGCTCTGCCTGGTGAATGTAGTGGATCCCGTGCCCAGTGATTGGTGAATGTAGTGGATTCGGTGCCCAGTGATTGGTGAATACAGCGGTGCCCAGTGATTGGTGAATGTAGGAGTATACCATGCCCACTGATTGGTGAATGTGTTGGAACCGGTGCCTGGTGATTGGTGTATGTGGGGGATCCAATGCCCAGTGATTGGTGTGTGTGGGGGATCCAATGCCCAGTGATTGGTGTATGTAGGGGATCCGATGCCCAGTGATTGGTGAATGTAGGGAATCTGGTGCCCACTGATTGTTGAATGTGTTGGAACCGGTGCCAGGTGATTGGTGTATGTAGGGGATCTGATGCCCAGTGATTGGTGAATGTTGGGATCTGGTGCCCACTGATTGGTGAATGTAGGGGATCTGATGCCCAGTGATTGGTGAATGTAGGATGATCCGGTGCCCAGTGATTGGTGAATGTAGCATGATCTGGGGGCAAGTGGTTGGTGAATGTAGGATGATCCGGTGCTATTGCTGCGCATGGCTCTGTAGATCTTGTCACAGTTTTGGGGGGTTCCGGGCCTGATTGTCACATTCTAGTTTGAGAGCTGCAGAAATTCACGGTATTGAGATTTATATAACGAAAAATCTACCTGTTATAAGTTATTGGGCTATAGGTGCCAACATTCCTGATGTGTGTACACCAGCCCTCTGTGTTTACTGTCACAACACAATGGAATGGACGAAATGTAACTAGTGAGTTGAGTCCTGCGTGATCTAGAACTGTTCTTCCCGATCCAAAGCAGCTGCGCATGTAACAGATTCTTTCAACAAAGCACCTTGTGGAAGATTTGTGCCTCTGGTAGCATCTTTTCTGCCAAATGCAGCTAAACGCACCGTGGAATGGGCTGCACCGAGTGCCTGCGAGGCCCAAACCTGTTCATTTAATCATTATGAAAGCTTACCTGTCTTACATGAAAATATAATATTATAATAATATTATTAAAAAGAATCCAGAAAAGCCTATTGCTTTAAAAGGTAGCCATCATAAAGCAGGCTGCTCCTTGCCATTCCCCGTATGCCTTCTTTTTCACGTCTATATGGGACCGGTTCCCTTTAAGCTCTAATTTAAATAATATACGTTTCAAAGTCCCTGCGTTCACCAAGTTTTCTGTGGAATTTCCCTCTCTCTATACTGAACATCTGGCAGAATTAATGGCCTGGATGCTCTGTCTGCCAGAAATGTGTTTTTTTTTTTTTTGTCTATAGATGTGTTTATATGAAATAAATCTGTCGGCTCCCTTCTCATAAATGCTGATGAAGTGCTTGAGTGAATGTGCTCTGTGAGCTGTTCACAATTTCCACACTCCTCTGGCCTCGAGGGGTTAAAAAGATCCGTCCAAGATGTTCTGCCGTAACGCGGTTCCTGAGCAGTCCGTAAACCCGTCGAGCAGGATTTTTGTGGCCGAGCTCCTCGCAGTTTATTATTTCGCTCTCGGATCTGTGTAGCGATGTGGCGGCAGCGCAGCGGGCTCGGGTATACGCAGGATTTGTAATCGGGGGGGGTAAAACGGTCTAAGCCCTTCTTTAAGGGGCAGATCTCTGTTTCTGCCATGGATCCAGCGGGGGGCCGCCGTCTGATTCACTGAATTCTGACTTTTTGGTATCTGTTGCTTTTAGTGCCTGAAAATGACTGCGAAGAGGAACCTGTTTGTGCGCTTGGTGCCTTGCCGCTGCCTGCGGGGGGAGGAAGAAGCCGTCACCTCGCTTGACTACTCGCACTGCAGCCTGGAGCAGGTGCCCAAGGAGATCTTCACATTCCAGAAGACGCTGGAGGAGCTTTACTTGGATGCCAATCAAATCGAAGAGCTTCCCAAGGTACCGCTCTAGCCGAAGCGACTCATATTTTCCGTGACACGGGTGACGGGCAGGCCTTCCAGCTGTACTTTTATTAGCGTTGGCTCACAGGAGCTGCTCTTTCTTTCCTGGCAGAGACCCACGGCCGCCATTTACTAAACACCTGACAAGTGAGGCAATTCTCTGTGCTTTTCTCCCGGCGGATGGCACTTTTATAGTTGTGTTCTCAGAGGTTAGTTTTGTTCCTGTGGTTTATGGGAGCTGTAATGCTATAGAAATGCAAATCGTATATATAGAAACTGCACGATTTAGCCTTATTACAGCATTCAGAAAAGTACATTTTGCTGATTAAGTGCCGGATTTACACAATACACTAATATTCCTACTATTACCAGGCACATCAGAAACTTCTCATTCTGACTTGTTCTCTAGGAAATCTGGCTCACATATTGGGCCGTGATTAGGGAAATTGTGTGCGTACATTGAAGTGTCTCCGGTTCCCACCAACATTCTTTTCACTGTATCGTCTTGCAGCCGGTGGATACCCATTCTGAATGTTTAACAGACCTGCTAACGCTGCTCTTAAGTGATCTTTAATACTGAAACAGACTGCTCTTTGCGTGTAATAATGACGTATCGCATGGACTTTTCTGGCTGGGGGGAAGGTGGCTTTCGTAGGACCCCGGCTTTGTGTGTTACCCTCAAGGACCAAAGGCAGACTATACCTTATAAACGACCAGTGCCCTACGCCATTCTTACCCGTCACTAACCTCTCGGCACAGCGGTGTTAGCTGTGAGGATGCCGGTTTTGAAGCACAGATGTTAGATGTAGAGTAACCTTTGTCCTTAAGATTTCCTGTGTATTTAAAGGGAGAACCTGTAACCTCTTGCTCCGTATTTCTGTTATTCTATTAGCCCATTCAAACTGTCCATTTAGCACAAGGATAACCCTGAATCCATTTTGGGTTCAGGGAAGTGGGGACCTCGTGCAAGTGTTTATAAAGCCAGCTCTATGGTGTTTTTGGTTGTTTTGTACAGTTATGGTCTTTTTGCTGAAAATGAAGGAGCCCAACTGCGCTTTATTTTGAGAAGTACGGAGTTTATGTGGATTTTAATGTTTAGTTGTCAGACTCCAGCAGCTCCAGGCATTCGCAGCGATCTCGCATCATGAATGCGTCTCTACTTGCAGGACGTAGGGGTTTAATGATGCATTGTTTATTCTCATTAGATTGGAAAGTGTCTGATAATTAAGGGGAATGTGTTTAGGGTACAGACGTGTGTGTATGTATATATATATGTATGTATGTATATATTTACGGCGTATCGTTCTATCATATCACGAGTAGTATGTGATGTTTTACGGTACTAAGGTGGTATTTCTTCTAAGGGTATATTCACTAAATACGCTGGCTCATTGTTAGTTTGCTAATATTTGCCGTGCATTGATATGCCGGAGATACGTCGGGTGCATCTGCTGATTTGTTGCAGATGGTGGTATAAATCCGTATTCTCTCTGCATGTCGGTCTCCTGTGTGCGGTCTTTTTGCTGGACTGCTGCGCTCTCATACGCCTGACAGCTTTCTATTAGCCATTTCTTTTTATTTGCTGGATTGTGGTTTATAGTTGACATGACTTAGGGCTCATAAACGTCAACATGACTCTTAAAACTAGTTCGAGAATACTAACCGTCATCTTCATTTCTAGTAACCTGTCTCGCCTATTCTGTCATACAGCCAAATAATTATTAAAATAAATGTTTCAGTAATGTTGTAGGCGTGGCCATAGGTATGACACACTGTGACTTAATAAGTAACTTTGACATCTCCCTCCCTGTCATGACTTTCAAAATGACATTTATTCCCCGGTGTTCATCCTACGTAATGGGAATCTGCTGACACGATTTCCCATGAGGCGGGACTCCATCTGCCCCGTCATAGCCACGTGTTGTGCGAGTCTATTTTTGAAATGTAATATTTGAATAGAAATGTTTGGGATTAGGTGTTCAGTCACGCATACGTCATACAAAGGGCTGTGTGTAGCCCACAATCCAATAAATATTATTGTAACTGATTTTTACAGGCTAATAATTATAATTAATCATTTTAGTAAAGGTTGGCTGCCCTGAGAAAAGTGGCTCCCAGATGACGAATTTGAGCATCTTGGGCTGTGAGGATTAGACATTCATATAAGGGATTTATCGGTACCAAAGGTACCCCGCAGTGCAGATTAAGGGGGTAAAATGGCATAATAAAGTGAAAAAAATGTTACAAAGTTACTTCTAGTATGTTAAGCAAAGAAAACCTTAACGTGTCTTTTATTTCTTCTAAAGATTTATTCACATTTATAAAAAAAAAAATAAAAAATTAATTAAGCATTAAGTAAATAACACCCGAGGCAAAATGTTACATGATTAAAATATTAGGAAGGATTAAGGCATTTTACATTGTTACGGACGGTATCTCTACTGCTGATCAGGATCTTTAGAAGAATTAGGAGAATCGCAACAGATAATATTGTTACAAAGTGTATTTTGGAAGTGTGATTTAATTAACATGAAATGCATAGGATTTTTTTATCTGTGATGTCGGAGCTGTATGTATGTTTTCGTGCATATATTTGTCAGCAGTCCTATATGGGGCATGTGCAGAAATGTATATAGTGCAGCGGTATAAATGCCGGAGCCAGCCAGGTGGTTATCGAGAAACCCAACATTTTAATGTGGGGGGGGGGAGTGACATTACAGGCTTGTCAGCATTCACTACGATGTCGCGTGGGCTGGGAACACGACAAAAATCTCATTCATATAATTCCCAGTGTTATATAACTTTCGCCCCAGGGCACACAAAAAAAATGAAATAGTGAATAGGTTGCAGGCTGGGCATCTGAAAATAAGCTTGTGCCGTACCAGGAAGAGCTAAAACCTTAGCACATCTGCTAACAACCAACAAAAAAGAGCCCTTGGTGCAGACCGGTTTCCTCAAAGGTTTTTTTGGTAAGCAATTGCTGACAGCAGAGAGTAGAAAGTGAAGTCTAACGAGAAAGAGCTCTGCGCATTTTAAACATCTTAATTTTCTCTCTTTAAGTGAATAATGGAGAATTCTCTTGGATGCAGAGGTCACTTTTAGCTATAATATTCTCCAATATCGAAGCTAGACGCTCCTTTTCTCATTGCTAAATTGTATCATTCCTCTGCTACTGTTTTATTTGATACATTATTTTGTCCTCAGGCTGTGGGAAGCTGACTGTATTTTGTTTTCTTTCTCAATAGCAACTATTCAACTGCCAGTCTCTGCACAAGCTGAGTTTGCCAGACAATGACCTAACAATTTTGCCAGCATCTATAGCAAATCTCATTAATCTCAGGGAATTAGATGTCAGCAAGAATGGTAAGTTTCTTTTTTAAAAGTTAATTGAATTGTGTATCATTAAGATGCTAACTGTTATACTTTAGTGTGTGTGCGTGCCATTCTTCTTTCTTTGGTTTTTATATGTAATGGTCTCATTGGATTCAAAGAGAGTTTTTGTTGCAAGTTCATGTCCTGTATAAACTGTGTTCGCTTAAGATTTTACTGAATCTGAATTAATTTGTGTGGTCACACTGAAAGATCTATCTTAGAGGTTTTTTTGTAGCGAGTATTCTTGCTTCGAATACAAAAGTTTAAAAAAACTCATAAATCCTGGGATAACATGGGTCGGGGGGATGGAGGTAGAGGTCATGGTTGGGGATTTGCCATCCCCCTACCCACTAAAAGTTTATTGGGAGTGTAGCGATCGACTAACATCCCATAATGTAGGTGAGTTGCCTCAAGAGCCCTGTTTTGAGGACTGTATTCTCATAGCTTAGTGGCAAATTCTTAAATTACTAGCAATACCTGGAATGGGGCATGCGGACAGTGTTTGTGTATATATATGTGTGTGTGTGTGTGTGTGTGTGTATATAAATACTCACACTTCTGTAATAGCCATTATAAATATGACATCTTGTGGGCTTTGGGGCTTTCTGGAAGAACGTAGGTGGCCGAATGCTTCATTTTTAATGCTCTCCCTCTTTGGATCCCGATGACAATAAAGACGGATCTGTTTGTTCTCTGTGTTATAAGTGAAGCCCAAGTTACTGTCAGGTTCTCTGTGCCTGGCTGTCATGAACAACATCTGAGAAGGGTTGATGTAAATCAATGTCTTAGCAAGTTCTATGCCATAATGATTTACTTGGAATGTAGATATGATATAAATACACTCTCTAGAAGTATACCCCCCCCCCCAAAGAAAACCCAAAGCAACACTTACTGTCAAAACATGAGTAGATCCATATTTCTGAAGTGTAATGGTGAGGGATCGTTAAATATGTGTCTGATTCTTATTCACTAAGCAGGGACTTTGTCAATAACACACACAAGCATAGCAGAACTTGCAAGCACCTTAATGGGAGAAGGCAGAAGACTCGCTCACTGTCGGGGGCATGCTAAGATACAGGTCCGCGGCTCCCAGCGGGGCTCCGGTAATGCACGTTACATGGCTCTGGTAGGCAAGAGAAGAAAGGGCTCTGCGTGGGGTGAGAGGGAAGCTGCGCTGATGATTGCAGAGGAAGAGTGTGTGTGTGTGTATAAGTGTTATGGTGTTGGAAAATGTGTGTGTAATTATATTTTAGAAGACATGTTACTGTATGACATTGCAGCGTGCTTGCGTCAGTATATGGGGATAGCGTGTGTGTGTGTGTGTGAGCTCATGGTGTTAGCGTGAGTGCATTTTAGTATTTGGTGTTAGCGTGTGTGTGTGATTAGGCTCCCTCTGCTCGCTCTGTCATGGCTGAAGGCACCCTAGAGCCTACACAGGTTTAATTATCACCAGAGAAACGCACCAGGGTCACAAGAGAAACGCACCAGGGTTAGCCCTTTATAACAGATAAATACTCTGCTGTGTGTTAGGAGACTATCTTTAAGTATGCACAGTATGAAGTAATTTATATCCAGACGCTATACGGACTTCTATGGAGGCAGCCAGGTCACTCAAGTCCTGATAACGACGCATTTATATTGAATGTGAAGAGCCGCTATACTTCTTACGACAAAAGTTCACTCGCGCTGGTGCTATTATTCCAGAGACGGCGGATAAGAGAGGGATTATAATCGAATAATATGATCAAAGTTACAATTTCTGCTTTACAAGAGCGAGCAAATTCCAAACGTTACATTTTAATGTAATCTTTCCTTAAAACAAGCCAGCCGCCTGGAAAGGGAAAGCAGATGGAGAGGTATTCCTATAAAAGTTGCCTCTCACCCTTGCTAAGGTTGAACGCTCGTCTAAAGATGGAGCAGCCGTGTTTAGTGTAATGGATCTGTAACCATGGGGAAGACTTCTGTTTGTCTCTGAAGCCAGGCCTCAGAACATGGCCTTATTTGGGTGCTTACCGCCAAGCAGCGCGTTCGCTGTTTATATTCACCCTTCTGTTCTGATACTCTATAGAACTTTAACCAGCTATTAACTTTTATAACAGCTCATCCATACTGAGCGCAACATCAGCATCTTCCAAAAGAAGATCATTTAAGACATAGACGGTATAAGAAAACACAAAATGCAGCTTTTGAATAATCATTCCATTTATTGAAGTGTTAATCAAAACCTATATTGTCCATGTGAAAAAGTAATTGCTTCTCTAAGCCTAATAACTGGTTGGGCCACCTTTAGCAATCAAGTGTCTGTGATAACCGGCAACGAGTCTTTTACATCACTGTGTGGGAGTTTTGTTCCCACTCTCATACCTTGTTGTAACTCAGCCACATTGGAGGGTTTTCAAGTCTTTCTAAGGTCATGTCGCTGCATCTCAACCAGATTGAACTCAGGGCTTTGCCTCGGCCACTCCAAAACCTTCATTTTGTTTCTTTTGAGCCATTGAGAGGTAGACTTGCTTGTGTGCTTCGGATCATTCTCCTGCTGCATAACCCAACCCGACTTGAGCTTTACGTCACGAATTGATGAAGGAGAATGTCTGGCCAGAATTCATGGTTCCATTAATTATGGCAAGTCGCCCAGGTCTTGAAGCAGTCCCGGACCATCACATGACCACCACTGTTTTTGACTGTTGATGTGTTCTTATTGTGCGATGCTATGTTAACTTCATGCCAGATGTAACAGGACTCATGTCTTCCAAAAAGTTCCACATAATATCCCAAAAGTCTTTGGGGTCATCAGGGTGTCTTTGGCAAATGTGAAATGGCAAGCCTTTGTGTTCTTTTTGGTCAGCAGTAGTTTTCGCCTTGCAACTCTCCCATGGATGCAATTTTTGCACAGTCTTTCTTATTGTGGAATCGTGAAACTGACCTTAACTGAGACATGGGCTGCTGTTCTTCAAATGTTAGTCTTGGTTCATTGTCCCCTCCTGAATGTCTCGTTTATGCGGTCATGGAGGAATTTGGTATAACGGCGAGTCCTGGAAGGGTTCACCACTGTTTTCCCCATTTGTAGATAATGGCTCACTGTGGTTTGCTTGTGTCCCAGAGCCTTAGAAATGGCTTTGTAACCTTTTCCAGACTGATGACTTTGCTTCTCATCTGTTCTTGAATTTTTTAGATCGCGGCATTGTGTGCTGCTTTTTTAAATGTTTTAGCCTGCTCCACTTCGCCATTCAGTTGATGTATAGATTCGCCGGGCTGGCAGTAATCACACCTGGATGTGTCTAGTGAAACCGAACCCAATTCTAAATTAAGTTTGGTTAGTTGGTATTACTTTTTTCACGTAGGGCAAGGTGGGATTGGAAAGCTTTTTTCCTTCTATACGTGAGATAATCATCATTTAAAAACTGCATTTTGTGTTTTCTGAGGTTATCTTTGTCTAATAATAATTGATGATCTGAAACACAAAAGTGAGACAAGTATACCAGTGATCCAGAAGGGGCAAATACTTTTTCACGGCGCTGTAACTATTGCCTATGACTCTTTTCCATAGGACTGAGTTATCCCCAGAATGCCCCGCACTGCAGCAAGCTCAATTCTGCGTTCCACTGGCTGTCCAAATTGCTGGCACCGTGGCTTACGCTCAAGTAATCAGTCTCCATTAAAATGATGTGGGAGCTGGACAGGGTACCCCTACACCAAAACCACCCCGAATGTGTTAAACCCTGGTGATTGGGAAAACCAGCCCCCTAAATGATCTGACCCAGATAACGGTTGGGTGGCTTTGGAAAACAAAGTATTTTTTGGACTCGTCCAAGTAATAAAATGATTGTCTAAAATAAACAGTGTTAAAGCAGGGCCATTATATATGTTGTGCGATGGATCATCAACAATCTTGAGCCCCTAAAAAGACAGCAATGACAGCAATGACAGCAATGACCCATCGAAATCTACAGGGATAGCAGCAATGTCAATGTCCGTCTAGGATAAGTATCATCGGACTGCTAAATGTGCTACTGGTAACCCGGTCTGGGCTGTCCCTTTAAATGGAATGGGGGGGGAATACAATCATTGGCAGACAACCAGCGGTGGAATTCCTGATTTGGGGCTTATCTAACATTCAATGTAGAATTCTCATTTCCTGGAGGTTTTCCCAGTTTGCATATTTTTGTGAAGTCTTTCTCTTATGCAGCTCTTTTCAGATGTTTGAATGGATTCCTACAGCACATTTGTCTTGCGTTTAAAAGCTTTTTAGGTATTCTGATATTCTGCATTTTGATATTCGGTGAGTTGTGGAATAATAAAAGTACTGAAGCTCTGTGTTCGCGATCCCAGATGAAAACGAGGTTTGCGATGATTAACTACAGTGGGAAAGAGGACTGAATCCAGCGGTATAAGAATCCCCACAGGGGTTTGGATGTGCCTTAGCTATTTAATATATATTAACCCATGTGGATTGCGTTGTAGAAAACCAAAGAAACAAAACATTTCTGTATTTTCTGGTTTGAATAATTATGATTAAAATAACACATTTTAGTATGTGTGTGTAGCATTTACATCATTAGTTTTTCATTCCCCTAAATCTTCCATATATTAATGCGCACACACGTTTATTTTTAGGTTTAAAAATACAATATGATAAGAGGATTTTTTTTAATAAAAATGTTCATAAGTTGAGGTAGAGAGTTCTCGTTTTGCGGTTTAAACTTTTTTAATTTTGAGGTGATTCTACATTTTTCAGCGTGGGCCGGAAAAGACATCGCCTTCGACTTAAGTAGCAAAAGAAGATGACTCCATGTTCTCTTGGACAAATATATTGGCCTTTGTCCATTTTCTCTGTTAAAACTGGGAGTTACAACCAAGAAAATACGAGCTGGGTTTTTTTTTCTTCAATCTTTCAGTGAGATTAATTACAAAATGAAAATTGAGTACTTTCATTGCCCCGATTCCCGGAATAAAGTGCTTGGGAAAACTCTTGAAAACTTGTTTTCTTTCTCTCTCATTTCCAGGTATACAGGAGTTTCCAGAAAACATAAAGAACTGTAAAGTTTTAACTATTGTAGAAGCAAGCGTCAACCCTATTTCAAAGTGAGTTTTCCATTTTCCTTTTTCGAAGCTTTACCATAGTTGTTTTTTTTGTTTTGTTTTTTTATTTAGTCCCCATTTTTTTTATACGGGGATCAAACTCCCAAGTGCAGCTCATGTGCAACTTAATAACCACCCTTTGCAGCGGCTGAGATGGGCATTTAAACAAAGTAGTGTATGATCCCAAACAATTCAGAACGGAGTGTATATCTCTTAAACTAACTCTTGGGTATGTAGCACCTGTGGCAATGGGCTGGCTAACATCATGAGAGCCTTGGCCCAGGACGGGGACTTCTTAGCTTTGCTGCTTGAAATAAAGCTTAAACCCCAATACGCTAAATGGGCAATAAAGGGCCATGGAGAGCTTTATACAAATGTGCGTTTACGCAATGCCCCTGCGAATGACATCATCCCATAGTTTAGCCGTAGTTTCCAATTTGAAACTAATCTACCATAAGGAACACTGATGAGATTGTTCTTGATGGTCCATAAAGTCGCTGTCAGTGTCAATTATGTGGTGCTGCTTGATGTGAAGAGTTTTGTGCTCTTTATTAATAAATGTGGCAAGATAATTAAGGATCTGTCACTTATTCTGAGATATCGGCAGTCCAGGTTGCCGCATGTCCCGTTTACCTTGATTTCTCTGATCGTTTCGCTTCTCTCCGCAGGCTTCCCGATGGATTTTCGCAGCTGTTAAACTTAACTCAGCTTTACCTAAACGATGCGTTTCTTGACTTCTTGCCTGCAAATTTTGGCAGGTGAGAGCACGTTATGTTATTTTTCCAGTCGTCCTATTTGTGAGTTATTACATTTTCAGATATTAGTGCAGTTAAGGGGCATTGCTTTTCTTCATAGAAACTAATATTACACATTATAACACCTTCATGCAATAAAATGCCGCCTATAGATTTGAATTATGAAATGAATGGCAAAGGCGATTGGTGCAAAAACTATTTTGAGGGAAAAGTTTGAAAAGTAAACTTATCGCCGTAGCCACTGATTGAAATGTATCCTGCTGAGCCGACAATTTCCAAGTATTCTTCCTGCTAAAGCATTTCTAAATAAACGTTAGGGGCCGGGTCTCATTTACTCGGTAGAGGTTTTCCAAACAATACGTACTTCTTAAGCCAATTCATTCAGCAGCCTCGTTATTGCTTTATTGTTCTGCAAGATTCGCTGATTGTGTTCGGCATCGCAGGAGACGGACCTACGAGTACCGGGGGTCTGCTGCGTTACCTGTATGGCTACACTTTGTCAGCCTAACGGAGAACACGTTAAATGTCTTGCTGTTGACCTTCTGCCTTTTAACGGAGTTCTTCTATCAGGACAAGTGCCTTTCTACTCTGTCACTTGCTTATTCGATATTGTGTAATCCCCTCCTGATCCAGAGCCAGAGTAAAAATACCCTTCACTAATGACCTCATAAGTCAGCCTATAGTTAGTAACACCGCTAACTATAGGTTAATGGCTGATCTCTTCTGGCTCGTATTGATTTAAGGCTGTTTTTAGGATTTATGCCTGCGCCACTTTCTTGTTTTATGAACACACAATTGCGCCATAACCATAATCATTCAGTGACCCAGGTTAGCGATATACATGTTCTCATGGGTAGGCTGTTTATAATTTAGACCCACATACTGGTGGACTGGAGACGGTTAATGGGGATGCCGTATCTTATGGATTTAGTTTAAAAGGTATGGCGGCTATATGGAGCCGCACAAAAGGCCTTCTGACTGCTTTCAGCACAGGTTACCATAGGGGGTCTGTGTATCCGCAGGACATGTTATATATCTGTTAAATTATATGTATGTAAAACAATTTTCCTATAGTTACATATGTGTTGTTTTATAATGTATATTTCTTACTATTGACTTTTCCACTATGGATACATATTTCTCATTTTATTTTTCTTAGATTAACTAAGCTCCAGATCTTAGAACTTCGGGAAAACCAGTTAAAAATGTTACCAAAGTAAGTATGACGCAAACTAGGTTGATTTGTTTAATTTGTGCAATGCTTTTTATTTCTTCATTTTCATGGTACATGGTACATTTGTTGAAGGGTTAATGGCAGAAATCCATTGAGTATAAAGTGGACATGGAAGCGACAAACTCTCCACTGTAAAGCGGGGACCCTGCGTAGAATCTGCGCTTTGAAAATCAAAAGATGCAAAGTGGGTCCGTGCAAATAAGAATAAAACTGATAATTGCGGAGGCATTGCTGTAAATGCGTTTTATAATGCATTCTATAACGCCGTTGGTGAGATGTCTATCGTATATCACACTGAAATTACTGCATCCTAGTATTATGCTGGGCCAGCTAAACTCTTTCTTGGTCCCTCTTACGGGGTAGTAAAGTTTGTCAGTTAAAACTACAACTTTCCTGGACACCCCACTTTATTGCATAGACCTCAGCAAAAGGCTATCCGTCCAGAGTAAATATAATACTGATATTATGGAAAACTACATGACTTATACGTGTATACACAATCATATTTCCCAAAAAATGCATTCCACTGTACTGGAATTATGATTTTTTTATAGCGCCATCATATTCTGCAGCGCTGTACAATAGAATTAGTTGCAAATGCTAAATACTGATTGGATGAGAGCCCCGCTAACAGCGGACCTGGCAGGATGAAATAACACCGTCTATTCCTGTCCCGTTTAAACATTTTCTCAGTCAGGCTATCTAGTTTATTTAGAGTATTTAAGGGTATTTAAGGCCGTTGTTTGTGTCCTTCTCCTATTTGCGTGGCTATTAGCATACCGGTGAATGATTATGCGTTGTTACCATGAGCTCTTTGCTCACATTAATGGGCAGAAAGATTATTGTGAATTATTAGACAAAATACATGCTTGAGAAAAGGTTTGTGTGCATGCCGCGGGTTCTTGTGTTACGACACCTCAAGCACTCCAGCTTTGATAAGGATGCTTATTGAACTTCCAGTCCACAATCGCAGTACACTGGGACCTTTGTGGGTTTATTTGCGCTGCTAGCCGTGGCGTTGGATGTGCTTTATTATTGGATTGCTCTAACCACAATGCTATGTCTGTTCGGCATTTCTAATGTTGGAGGGGAGTGCATTGGCTTGGATAAAAGGACACATTTCAGCACTACAAGAGCACGCTGCTTGAACTTCTGTCAGATGTCATTCTTCTCCGGGAGAGGCTGTCTCATTCACGCGCGGCAGCCGACGGTTTAATTAGCAGCATCTTGGACGGTAGTCGTCTGCCGGGTCATTTTACAGGTTTTTACAAATTAAACGGCCGAAGGATGTTTGCGTTTTATACGGGCATTTCCTGCGTGGAGCTCTCCCGGAGGGCACTGCGGCATCTTATTCGTGTCTTTAACGACACATCAGTAGCTCATGATTTAGCTTGTAAGGCTTTATTGCTAAAACCTACCAGTGCTTGGTCCTGGCTCCTTGGCTTTGAAGTAAGGCTGAGGAGGAAAAGAAATGAAACCACTCCTGTTAATCCAATATAATATCTGGCCTCGGTTCACGATATGTAATTTCAGCACCGAAAGGTTGATACAGACCCGAGCAAGAGCGGCCTCGACGGCCAGCAGCAGGGCTAAGACGTAGGTCTGCAAGGTGTCAGAGAGACCGCCTCAATATACCATCGCATCGGCCAACGTGCATATATCAGAACAACAATAAAATATATATTAGTTTTGCCAGAAACTGCTAATTAAGATCCAGCTAAAACCCCCCCCCCCTTCAACGTTGCTCTTTCAGAACTATGAATAGACTGACTCTGCTCGAGAGACTGGATCTAGGAAGTAACGAATTCACAGAAGTGGTAAGCATTGCAAGAATTCCCCAAATTAACAGTCAACAAGAGAAGTGTTACAAAAAGTTAAATATGTAGAAAGGATAGCGCTGTGTTTCTGTAAAACTATTTTCTCTGAATTTAATAATGAGTGAATAGTGTGTTTTTTACCAATCTGATGACAAATAGAATCTTTCCATTGAATGAAGTCATGCGATTATGCGGGCCACATAAATTCTAGAACCAGATGGCACCCCATTTAACGTTAAGGGCATGTTAAAAATTTCTCATGGAGGTATATGTGCTTCCCTTCCTCTTTTTAGATGGATGTCCTTGGTGTAATTTTTTTCATTCTTTGACCGATATCACCGTTTATGTAATTATTTGTTTTTCCATAACTACTTCCTCTTCAGACGGATAACATCATTTGAGGTTAATTTTGATTTATTCGGTAATATGACCTCATTACATTTTCACAGTAAACCTATGATTTCATCTTTCATGTAATTTCCATTAAGTGAAACTGGATACCAGTGAAAACCCCGTTGAAATACTGCAGAGTATCATTTATGTTTGCAAAAGCACAAAGCATATGAAGTTACTTTTTTTTCAGTCCCGATTAAATATAAATTTCTTTTTCTTTTAGCCTGAAGTACTTGAACAGCTAAGCGGGCTGAAGGAGTTTTGGATGGACGGCAACAGATTGACATATGTCCCTGGGGTATGTACTTCTCTGTGTGTGGAGTTTACTTTCCAGACCTCATGATTTGAAGCCAAGTCATGGGAATCGCTTAGCGAGCGCGGTCAAAAGGCGACTCGGCTTTTACTGGAAGACATCTCCGATGAAAGCCCTTTTTTTTCTTTTAAATATTCTTTTAAATACAGAATAGCTGATTCACTATGAACATTAAAGTTATGTATCAACAGTTTGTTAAAATCATGTGGTAAATATCTTGGCTTCAGCTGAAATATTAAATCAGTATATTAGAGTCCAGAGTATGTGACCTCTGAGAATTTGCCCGTTCACACTTAGATGGCACGTTTGGGGTAAAAAACATAAGACTCTGGCAAGTTCTAAGAGCTCCCAGGTGTGTTGAACTTCGACAGACAAAACTTAAATTTAACAAGAAATCGGGAAGCGTCTCCACATGTATTTTAGTAAATGTTCTTTTTTTTTAATATATATATATAAATCTTAGTAGAACGGGAAAAAAAGAAAATTTTTAAAAACGTACTCTGATTGAAACGTCCAGACGTGTGAAGCAGTAAGAACTCGAGCGACAATCTGCGCCCGTTCCAGAGATTAGCAATCAAGCCATGAATGTTTACTTTTCTTTTTACACTTTGGTTGTCTGTATGACATAATATTCTAGGATTTTGGGTAGTTGGATGAGATCACGTTAAATAATGAATGCATTGAGCAGTGAAACCGCTGTGTCATGCTAAGGATTAATCTCGGGATTTTCTTTCTCTTCCTGAAACAATCTCATTTGGCGTTTTTTTTCTTTGGCTTGTGTCGCTCGTTCTTAAAATGTAACAATTATGTGGCAATTTCTCCACGCAGCTGGTTAGTGATGTAGAAATGTAGACTATGCATGAATCTAAGGTCAGTCCTGGATTTATACATGTATGGATTGATAATCTTAGTGCGTTGCCTTCTATATTTATATATTTCACATTGCTGCCCATCTTTATAAAAGCTTTTATCCAAATATATGCAGTTGTAACTTTTTTATTTTTTCTTTTTTCCCCCCAACCTAACGGTTCATTCCCTTAAGTTGTTACAGACAGACAGCCCTGTCCAAAGACGGCTTTAACGGCTTTTCCGTGGCTGACAGCCTTTCATGAAGTGAGAGTTGGCTGCGGTCTCAACCCCCTAAATTTACCATGCGTTATAAAAAGGGTCTTCCGTGACATATCTGTCTGCAGGGAAGACCAAGCTGGTCCAGCACCATGTATTCTTCAATAACGAGAACTCTCAAATACGCTTTATACAGATTCATCCAAGATTCACCCAGGGAGATGAGGCTCGTCTGCCAGAACACTCTTTAGTGATTAAAGCCCCTCTTATAGTACAGTATTATGGCTTCTCTCCACTATGTGCATCAACCATTAAATTAAAAAGGGAATACTTGTTACCCTGATGCTACCACTTGATTAGTAACATCTTCGAGACATATGCAACCGCATACATCTGTTGCTGATTTTTCTGCTTCTTAAAAAATTATAGTTGATCTGGCTTAAACTAACTCTGATAACACGCTTTTATTTGTATAAAGGCTTTGGCCGTTATATAAGTGCTATATAAGTAAAATAGTCCTAGTACTGATAGCAGTGACTAAAATAAACGATTTCTCTTGACGTCAGTTACTTAATGTATTTGTATGTGATTTATGTCAATGTTTCGTTTTCCAGTTTCTTGGCAGTTTGAAGCAATTGACTTACCTGGATCTGTCCAAGAACAGCATAGAGGTGATGGAGGACGGGATCTCCGGCTGTGAAAGTTTACAGGACCTGCTGCTCTCTAGCAATGCGGTGCAGCAGCTTCCAGACACCATCGGTTGGTACCTTTCACCAAATGCAGTCTCCTGCTGTTCTTGTTGCGTCGAACGCAGTATATCTCTTATAGCAATGATCGTTTGTTCCTTCTAGATCACTTGGTATATCACAAAACGAGCGTTCACATTGTAGCACTATGGTTTTTTTCTGTTGTGATTTTATCA
This sequence comes from Spea multiplicata, assembly GCA_009364415.1. NCBI lineage: Eukaryota > Metazoa > Chordata > Amphibia > Anura > Pelobatidae > Spea > Spea multiplicata. Next base: position 127,059 of record VKOC01016188.1, read on the forward strand.
GATTACATTGGTAGGACGTTGAGTACCTGTCTAGATCCCATCATTCTTAGACAAGTATTAAAAGAATTTCCTTAGAGGCACTGTACTTGCACATAGACCTTACAAAAACATTTGTTTTTATTATTAGGTGTTATTAAACTGATTGACTTAAGGTTAAAACCCTGTACACGGCTCATAGGTTCTCTGGCTCAAGTAGCAAACAGATATAGGACTTAATAAATCAGCATTGATCACCTGAGATCATTGGAATATTAAACCATGCTGCTTGCCTACAGCTGACTATGCAGACGTTGTGGCAGTGTCTCAGTAAAGTCTAATAAGTTTTGCTGATTCTGGTTAAGTGTCACGGTTCTTTGGGGGGTGCCTTGTTGCCGTTTGGGGGGGCTGTTGCCTTTTGGGGGTACCCTGTTACCCTGTTACTCTTTTTGTATATAATACACATATACTGTATTTTTCATGCAGGTGCACTCAAGAAATTGACAACCCTGAAAGTGGATGAAAACCAGTTAATGTACTTACCGGACTCTGTTGGCGGGTTAGTATTTGTTGGACTGTTTGATGCTGATAAATGTGAGTAATATAAATCTGACATATGCTTCAACAAAAGTATATCTTGCTTTTTAAAGGAAAACAATTAAACCATAGCATTTTCCAACATAATTTACTATAGAAATGGAAAATCATTTTTTTCCCTGCCAGAGGCAAGTTGCATACACACAGGTTTCCAAACCGACCAAGTCAAGACCCAAGGTGTCGGTTTCACAGATAAAGTATCATTGTTATAAAGTGACGTACTGTCAGTACCATATCTCCATCTGCTTGGCTCCGCAATGAAATGTTATTTTTTTACAGCCATTTTGACCAGCAACCATGAAGTGTAAACCATAGGCCAGAGGTAGTCCAGGTCTGCATAATGTTATGTATTGACAGGGCTACCTCCTTCCTGCCTGTGGTCCAGAAACATTTTAGGTTAATATATTGCATTAAAGAATGCCTGGCCTGGTCTGGCTGTAAGAGAGAAGGACTTGTTTCAGTATGTATGTAGATATAAACTTAAAAGCGTACCTCTTCCCATAGACTTGTTTCCCTTGAAGAACTGGATTGCAGTTTCAATGAGATCGAAGCATTACCTTCTTCGATCGGGCAGCTTTCTCAGATACGGACGTTTGCTGCTGATCATAACTTCCTAACGCAGCTGCCTCCGGAGGTATGACACATGTAATAATCATGTAATAATCATGTAATAATCGTGTGATTGTGAAAGGGGTATATGACATGTACGTGTTTTGGTAAGAGGTGTGCATGCGCACCTGGCTGCTGCTATGGTTTATGTGGTGCCAGGGATATCACTGTCACAATGGGCAGCCATGGTGGTAGTCCAGCATCAGACAGAGATGCCTTCTGCAACATTGGGGGCTTCAGCAGCTCCATGCGGGCCTCAACTACGCCAATGTGAGCATTAAAAGTATGAAGTACAAATTATCAGATTAAATGACAAGCTCTCTTTGGAAATACGATAAGCATCATGAATTGGACGTCAGATTTGTAGCTAAGAAATGCTGTGTGGTCAGTGCTATCTCCAGAGGTATGTTTGTCTTGAATCAAACTGGAGAAAACAATCCCTGTATTTTTGCGCTCTGTATCTTACGTATTAATCTCATAATTTTTCAGATTGGTAACTGGAAGAATGCCACAGTGCTGTTTCTTCATTCAAATAAATTGGAATCTCTCCCGGAGGAAATGGGCGATATGCAAAAACTCAAGGTCGTCAATTTAAGCGACAACAGGTCAGTGAAACGCTGGCTGCGGCCAGCATCACGTATGCGAGTTATCTAGCCTTATGGTTTCCAATGGCCATGTGTCATAGGTCTGTTCTTCAGGAGAACTTATTGGCTGCATGTACAGCCCGTCTTACCGCATTAATGATATTCTCTTTTTGTTCAATATGTGCAATTATTAGAAACGTACCACAAAAACCCATACAGAGTCACATAAGCTTTCGGGGTCTCAGTGGTTTGTTCTTCAGGTGAAAGATGAGCTCTCAAAAGCTTATTATTATTATTATTATTATTATACTTTATAACGCACCTACAGACTGTGCAGCGCTGTACAAAGATAAAAGTGTTAGATAACAACAAGTACAATGCAGCAATGTATCGCCCTTAAAACAAAGACTCCATATGTTCTTACACTAATACTTTTCTTACACATATGTACCTATTAGTGTGTTTGAAAGGAATACACATCAGAGTGGTTTTGCTCAGGTCCAATACGTTCACAAGTGTGCAAACGATGGTAAATGGTAGTAATTCCTGTAGATCATTCTTAACCTTAGTTAGTTGTACGGCTCATTCATCCCTCTGTGAGGAGTCAGACTTAACACCGGTAGGTAACCAGACCTATATAATGCTGGTTAGGTCTCTGCAATACTGGTTAGTAGCCCAGGCTGTTTTCTTTTTAAACTAATTTAAAGCCAATGTTTCACTATAGCAGCGGAGCTTGTGTTTCAATCACTTTCCATTCTACATTAAAATCCAGTTAAAAGGCTCCCTGTTGCGAGCAGAGGGTCCCGGTGGGTTTAGATTAGTCAAGCGCACATTAATAAATACCATTCTTCTTTAATAAACTGTAATAGGGTCCCTATAATCAGGACAGAATATGTTGTCTAAGTTCACATGGGGCTCGTGTTCAACCATCCAGCGTTTCTAAATGGGCGAATTGTTTGCATGCTCTGAATACTGTTCTGTTCTTGGTATGCCGAGATGACTTAACACAGAAAAGAATCAATTCAGACACAAGACATGTCTGTATGTTTATGTATTTTGTATGGTTAAATATAGCAGGGAGTTTGGCGTTTGCCCGTTGTCTTTCCATGCTGTCCCATAGATATAAATAGTTTGCAAAACCTGCATTGTAACCCCTATTACTCCTAAGCAATTACGACAGTTTGCATAATCCTATTGTGGCCCACAAAGAAGGTATTGTTTAGATGTTGTGCCCACACTTCATTTTAGAGCTGGTAAAATAAATCTCATTGTCATCTGTTTTTCCCCATTCTCTAGGCTGAAGAATTTGCCCTTTACTTTCACAAGGCTGCAGCAACTCACAGCTATGTGGCTGTCGGATAATCAGGTGGGTGCTACGATGATCTCTTACTGACCTTTCCTCCCACCCCGCCGCCTGCTTCCCCAAAGACATCTGAAAAGCCTACCGTCTGATTGAAAAACCTATAATGGCAGGGAGAGATGGATCTGGAACGAGTAGCATGTTTGAGCTGGACTGTGATGACATGAGAACTTCACTACATCGAGGAAATACTGGGAAATCCGGTCACACGAAAAGATAGTCCTTCTGTTCATAATGTTTGGGGAATAAAGCCTGTCAGCTCCTGTAGATCTACAACACCCATGATGTTCAGGCATGAGAGTATGGGGGGGGGGGGCAGTTTAATGTATACGGAGGCTAAGAGCAGTTGGCAAAGCATCAATGTGTTCAACAGCTTCTCGCATTAAAGATCTCTACCAAAAAACAATACAATATCATGTGAAGTTACAGTTTTGTTTAATCAAACATAGCTTAATGTTTTCTCCATTCAATTTTATGCTGATTGAGTTTTTTTGTGTGACTTTTGGTAACTAAGTTGGTCTGTATAGCTGCATTACTTTCTGTGCCCAGAATGTCCTATCTGGCCCCTGATTTTTGCATGTTTTTTTCCCACCCCTCCATCTTTGTTTTGTGAATGCAGATGTACAACAGGAGGCACAGGAGATTAAAAAGTTATCACAATGAAGCATTCAAGGGAGATTCAGGCTGCTTTGCTCTACATAGTTCTTCACTTTTATCATGTTTTCTCTGGGGAAACAGCATTTTTTTACATCTTTAATTACATATCTGGATTCTGGCTCTAGCTGAAAAATATATTACCGTGAAAGTGAATATCTTAATGGCTTGTAGTTCTTTTCATGAATTTTAATACACTAAATAAACCGTTCACCGTTAACTAGTAATTATCTTTGTGTTCTAGTCCAAGCCTCTTATACCGCTCCAGAAAGAAACAGATCAAGATACACAGAAGATTGTCCTGACCAACTACATGTTCCCTCAACAGCCAAGAACAGAAGAAGGTATGTCATTCCTATATGTTCACGTGTTTATAAACGGCACAATGTGTGTGAATTACCGAATTCTCATAGCGCAGCACTACTGTTATACAGGGGGATAATGCTATTATGTGGTGTATATTAACCCCTTAAGGACAATGGGCGGTTCCTAAACCCATTGAAAACAATGCATTTTGAGCCCCTACATGTACGAGCTTTGTCATTAAGGGGTTAAAGCATTGCAACGTATCCCAAATTTTTCAGTAAATGTACTTGCGGTGGCACGGGATCCGCTATGGGTAAGTTGAGCTGTCGGCAGCTAGATCTACACAGCTAGATCAGAGAGCTTCCATGGAGCAGGGAATGGCGACAGAGAAGCGGGGATACCTGCATGAACATTTACAATGCACTCTTATTGTTAAAGAATAGTTCTTTTTAAATGCACCGTTTTCTAGTATGTATCAATCCAGTCTTAAGATTTTATTCAGTACAATCTTACAAAGGTAAAGTTAGGTTATTAGTTTAATTTGCGATTAAGTATGGATCCCAGAACATGCACATATATGAGCATTCTGAGTTTAATGAGTGTCGGCAGCGATTCCGTGTGTTGCACGTGGCTCTCGGTCGGAATGAAAGCCTTTCACCCGTATTCTGCGGTTATTACACTCTCGAGACCTCGCTGTTTGTACAGATTGCTTGAAGTATTTCATGGTAATTCACTTCGGTAATAGCGCTTTGTATTGTGTTAACGAGCATTCTGTGTCCGACGTCCTCGTGGAAAGCAGACTGCGGCCCTTATAACAGCAAAGGACTATGTGAACAATGTAACACGGCCCTTGCCTGGGTCCTACGGGGGCCCCCACGGCATCTTGGTGCACGTGTCCCCTAATCTCCTGTTATTGATATATGTAACATCCACTGATTTAGTTCTAAAAATAAAGCATCATCTGCCCTGAAGTTGCTTTCATACATGTGAACCCAACGAAGACTCTTATTAAGAAGGTGCTTTTATATATATATATATATTATATATATATATATATATATATATCGGTGCCGGTTTCCCAAGCACAGCCCTTCATATAGCGCTCTGTGTGATTGCTTTGCAGTTATTTTCTCTTCTGACAATGAGAGCTTCAATCCGTCGTTGTGGGAAGAGCAGCGGAAGCAGAGGGCTCAGGTGGCTTTTGAATGTGACGAAGACAAAGATGAACGGGAGATTCCAGCTCGGGTCGGTATTCCCGAGACATTCAGTTCCGCCATGAAATGACATTTACATAACTACCTTTAAGTTAACTCTTCCGAGACTGTTCTGTGCAGCGTTAGACAAGCCGTGCGATTGGCAGATGTTAAAAGCTGGGTACACCCAGAGAGGGACACACTTACAATTTCTTGTGTTGGTCAACGGAACTTAAATGTATCTTAGAGACACATTAATACACGCTTTCCTACTTTGTCTCCATAATATTCATGCAGGCTGTCGTTGGGTCGGGATATTGTCTGCATTGTCACATTTCACGGAGAATCCCAAGGGCTTAAAAGCACATTTGAATTTACCTCTGGGCGTTTGTGTGTCACACAGGAGGGCAACCTGAAGAGATATCCCACGCCGTATCCCGATGAGCTGAAGAACATGGTAAAAACTGTCCAAACCATCGTGCATAGGCTAAAAGATGAAGAAAAATTAGAAGAAGCAAACCGAGAGATGAAGCTAAACGAATGCCAGCCACTTACAATGAGAGACGTTGGTGTGAAGGTTGGTCTCGTTCCTTTAAGATACACATCGGTAAAATTCACCTTTAGAGCGTCTCAGACTGAGACCTAGAGATACCCAGCGGCACACTTCATTGCTTCGCGATGCTTCATACAGCCTTCTGGGGGCAGCCAGAGAACAGAGACATTGACAGCGGGTGTTTAGGTTTTTTGCCTTATACGTTTAGAAACACCTGCTATATGCTCTTTGTAGGCTGCATGCTTGATAGATCTTATGTTAAGATCCTGTGTTAGTCACTAATACACAAGCTAAGGCCATAGAAACAGTAAAGACATTCATGATGGACTTTTATTGAATTATTGTTTTTAATAATGGGTCAAGTGGATTGTTATCTGAATCTTAAATTTGCCCAAAGACAATAAGTGTCTGCATGATGCTAATAATCTGCATGTGTGGGTTTATTATTATTATTATTAAAAGTAAAATGATTATTATTGTCCTTTATTAACAAAGCAGAACAACAATCTGCATTCCACAGATTCCTCCTCATTTATATATCAGAGATTGTATTGTCTTGTGGGGGGTAATAAATAATTATGGGAACAGTGGCTCTAACTTTGCCTTCTATTGTTTACTTCCACCAGTCATCGCTCTGTATGAATTAATTTCTTATTTTCTGTAGACATCAGAGGTTGTCCCTATTAAAAGTGATTACGAGGACAGGAATATAGTGGAAAACTGCACCCAGAAGACAAGTGAATCAGAAACTGAGACGGACGTTGGAAATTCAGAGTCGACCACTCTTGTTAAAAATTTGTGGAACACAAAAACCGTTGTCAACCATGAAGATACGTTTGAGGTACATTACATTACATTTATTTATAAAGCGCCGGTGGATAACGCAGCGCTGTACGGCATTATGAGCTTTTCTACAACGTCTGGTAGCAAAACACGGTAAATGATTTAGAAACATTTATTTTGTAGATGCATAGATAGTGTGATCGGAGAATAAAGATCTATCTTACCTTAAATAAGGAGCTTGCTTGGCCCTGCGCAATGAGCTCAATCTCATGCAAGTCATGAAACTGAGTTATTCGAGTTACCGATCATAATTATGGCTCACTTGTTACTGGAGACTAAACTCATTCTCACTAGAGACCTGTCATTTGACACAGAGCAGACTCGCCCACCCGAGGAGCAAGACCACCACAATTACAAAACAAAGCTAGTCGTTCCTTCTGTCAAATTCAAGGCTGGCTTTTAAAACTGCAGCTGAAGAACAAACTATATTGCAGAAGAGTTTGTTGAAGATTAGACGTTTTCACTTTCCTGTTAAATGTGTTATTTTGTGCCCAGCAGGAGTCTGAAGACCTGTCTTACGATGAAGAAATGAAAATGGCTGAGATGCGACCTCCGCTGATAGAGACTTCAATCAATCAACCGAAAGTGGTGGCACTAGGAAATAATAAAAAAGGTGATAAGGCCTGATTTGTAAAAAGAGATAGGGTTACATCGTAGGCACGGAAAGCAAAAAACATCTGTTTATTGCAAATTCACACATAATCATGTAAAGTGGCATGTGCATTCGATGCATCTCCAGCCGGGGTCAGTTATGTGTTAGAAGCTGTATAACCCTGATGGCCGTCAGCAGATCTAAAGTGCTGGATCTCCGTAGTAATAATATGAAGTGATAAGCGAGAGAGTCTTTGTTACATGGTTCTGTTAAACATATGTAATCCTGAGAAGGATACGTTGTTGGCTATCTTGCCAGCAATATCTCCAATACGACCCGGTACGATGGAAGATGCAATCGTTTTTTGTTAGGCAGTTGTCCCAAGTGGCCGTTCTTTGTGACCGGGTGCACTATGTAGCACCAGCCAGCTGTATTTAATGAAGTGTATTGATTCTGGAAGTCTGTCTGTAATTACTGTTGCATTTGATGATCTGTAAATATTAGGTTTGTCAATATGGCCACTTTTTCATTCCCTTCCTATTGGGAAATAGCAATTGCAAAGTGGTTTAGTAATATTTGTTCCAGACCTTTATCCTAAATGGGATAAACATTTCTTGTTTATCCCAAACAAACATTTCTTGTTTAGTTCACACTGTGTGTGTTTGTTTTGTAGAGTGATCAAGTTATTAAAATATAAAGTTCTAAAAAACAGCCAAACAAACACGTATGTCTAAGGCTATTTTTTTCCATGCTATAATGTGTCAATGGTAGAATGGTGCTTGGAATATCAAAATACATGTCCCAGCTTGTAGTGACGTAACAATGAAGGTTTCAGCAATACAGTAATCCGCTTCTACTGGGTCCCAAATCCCGTTGGGTCAGTCAGCTCTGCCCTGCTGCTGCCCCCTAGTGGTTATTTAGGAGGTAGCAGTGACATGGAATAGATCTGGGTTTTCTGCTCCTTCAAAAGACCAAAGCAACGGAGACCCCGGCCTGAGCACACGAGAACTCACAGCCTTACACTCGGGAAGCTCCTGGGGGGGCTCAGACATAGAATATAGACAGGAGAGTGCAAGCCTGAAGCCAAGTCATGTTTTATGCTCTGTAGTAAATATGTATTTTCAGAAGAGAGATTGTTCTTTGTCGACTATGCTTTTCCCACATTTATTTAGAGCTGCTCGACTGTTCTTATTCCCATTTGCTGAACGACACTGACAGCTGAACCATTGGGTTGGGTGCTGTAGGCATAAGACTATCTTTCAAACTGTGTATCAGAATACATCTTTATACAGCTCCATTGCGTGCACATGAGACTTTTCCATGAGTTTGGTTCCTCATTTTCCCATTACCCTGCTCATCAGAACCGTGCTCAATATTGTTCTTTAGACTTTATTCCTTCATTCTACTAGTAATTTAGGTTAAAAACGCCAAAAAGTCCTGATTTTGGAACCTATTTCCCAGAAGACTTCTGGTTGAATCAATTAGCCTCTTACACCAGACTTTGTTGAACAGATTGGTATATTATGTTTCAGATGATGTTAAAGATGCAGACTCTTTGTCTGATGAAGTGACCCACAACAGTAATCAGAACAACAGCAACTGCTCCTCGCCATCCCGGATGTCAGATTCTGTCTCTTTAAACACAGAGAGCAGCCACGACACATCCCTCTGCTCGCCTGAAAAGGAGTCAAACATGGCCATGAATCTCAAAATCAGGTTTGTTCACCTTTTATTTTTCTAGCAAGTCAGAATGCTGCTCCTTGAATGCTTGAATGATGAGTTGATGAGATGTCTGTGGGGTCCTTTGCCGGTATTTGCACGTTGATCTAACTATTCCTTGAATCTTTAATTCCCTGTTGCTCCCTAAATAATTCTGTAGAGTATTATAGGCTTCACCCGTTTCATCTTGATAGCTTTTAATGTTTGTTGCGTATCTCAAGCGCTGTCCATTCAGCAAATAATGTGAGAGTATAACCCCCCCCATGAAAATTACATTGGGACATTGTGCTTGACATTTGTAAATGTGCATGAAAACCTGATTAGATTTTGAAGCATAACAGTTACTTTCTAATACGTGTTTTGTAGAAACAAACTGTTGCTGTTGTTAAAAGTGTGAATTTCTATATAGCCACTAACGTTCCGTCATTCTCTTGTAGACAAGAAGATGAAAATTTTAACAACCTTTTGCAAAATGGAGGAAAATTAGTCCCGGTTGGAGAAAGTGAGAGAACTGAAATCCCAGATGGAAAAGACAGAATAATAACAACCAACACCGATAAACCTCAGAACTTAAATCAAATGAATAAAAACATTCGCAGCATCTCCAGTGAAGATGTGATACATCATGGCGCGCGAGGAGGATCACTGATCTCCCAGGAACCTGAATCTCATAAGGACTTTACAAATTATAAAGAAAAGGTCGAGGCGGAACTCTTTGAGAACAGGAGTAAGTACTCTGGTATATGCGATATGAATAAAATCAATGGGCATTCATTGGATGAACCCATGTCTCCAGACACAAGTGATCCTGCCAGGAGCACGTCAGAAGATTCAGTGCCTTCTTATGACTTGTGTGTTTCAAAGAGTACGGACGATCTGTCGTCCCCTCTAGGAGATTCTGTGGGCTCGGTTGCAAAGTCTCAGAGTACTACTAACATCAAGACTGGAGCGCTACAGATTTACGATATCCTCAGTGAACCGGGTTCTCAGCAGCAGGCATCTCAGGGGAAACCCGTCAATTCTGGCGCTGAAGGACAAAACATTGTCCGGAGTAAGTCGGCTACCCTTCTTTATGATCAATCATTGCAAGTGTTCACTGGCTCCTCTTCATCTTCCGATCTGGTCTCTTCCACAAAGAAAACTGTTTTCAAATTTGATTCTAACCACAATCCTGAAGGGATGTACCAAGCGCGAGGCCCATCAGGCTCTCAAATGACTGCTGTGCCTCAATATAATGTTCAGTACAGCAGCAACGCCACAACCAAAGACAATCTATGGTCGCAGAAACAAAATGCCCCTATTGAGCAAGGTAGCTTGCCGCCACCACCACCTCGTTTGCATATGTCAGAGAGCGTTGATAGTCCCACCTATGTGAAACATTCTGCAAACATGAACTTTTCCAATCATAACAACGTAAGATCAAGTACTATGTACAATATGCATCAGAGAATGGGACCAAGACACGTGGAGATGTGGGCTGTGTCTCCAAATGACCGCGTTCTCCAAAGCCGTAACACTCTTCAGCGACAGGGCAGCGTCTCTTCAAATGCTTCTGTTTCGCTGGGGGATGTAGGACCTGCAAGGCGAGTGCTTGTGCCAGAGGGGGATTATATGACCTACAGAGAGCTACATACAATCGGCCGAGCCGCTCACGTCATGCCCGGTCCCCAAAGGCCAATGTCTGCCAGGACCTACAGCACAGACGGGCCAAACGTTCCCAGGCCACAAAGCGCACGGCCTTCTGTTAACGATATTCCTGAGAGAACGATGTCTGTCAGCGATTTTAACTACTCCAGGACTAGCCCGACAAAAAAAACAAACTCTAGGGTCAATTCTGAACACTCATTACTGGACCCACCAGGGAGAGGTAAAGTCCCTCACGACTGGAGGGAGCAGGTACTACGGCACATTGAGGCAAAAAAACTAGAAAAGGTAAGCCAATAAACCTTAACTGTAACAAATGTACGTACACTGAACGGCACGCCTTCCACAATATGGGGGGCTTCTTTCCATCGAAATATTTTCTTTTATACATCGGTCCTTATGGTAAACACATTATTATAAAATGACTTTGTCAGAACAAGATGGGTGGTTTGTTTGCGTAGTAATTCTTTTAATGCCGTAGAGGTGACACAGGAATTTACAAGTGTTTATAAAAAATGTTATTTCAAAGCCGACAAGATCCCAGGGGGAAGAGGTGAGAATAGTATCTGATCTGTATAACATAATAATATATACGGTGAAAACCTGGATCCGGGGGATTTTCATTTTTTTTTACACGCTGTAGGAAGAGAAGATTTCTCGGCTGCTCTTGACGTTTCAGCACAAAGGAGAACTGGTTCCGTCTTCATGCTCCATATAGAATGCAATTTCCCAATTTCAATTAACTGTGTTTCTCTAAAACCATAGGAAACCAGTAGCGTCACGGTGTGATCGCATTGTTGGTTTACTGGGTAGAATTGGTGTCTCTTCTCCAGGCTCGTTACAAAGTAATCATGAAGGCTACAAAAAATGTTCTTTTGCAGTAAAGTGTATCTCAGAGCTTGGGTTGGGCTTTTTAAGGCATGGCTGGCTCGCTAAAGCTTAAACGCCTGACTGAACAATGTCCAAGAAATCTTGATATAAGGAGGATGTTTAGAGCGTGAAAGCTTTTGGTTGTGCCGCAGCTTACTCGGGGTGTCTATCGCTGCTGTGTTATGTGCAGCTGCGTGAGATTCATGGAGCTTCATTACAATTTTTTATTGCATGATTTTGATATGAAGATGTTTTGCATCTGCCCGCTATCCTTTATTCCACGTGGATTGTTTGTTACCTTATGCAACCTGAAGCACATTTAAAGCTATTTTTAGCGACGCAGTAAATCTGCAAGCGGCTACATCACAAAGCACCAATTTCCCATACGGCCTTAAAAAGAATGTCATAAATGAAATCGTTCTTTCGGTTCCGTTCACTTCGGCTGATTTGTTCGAAGAGACGACGTTCCAGGGTTACCACGAACGCACCAAGCAGTAAAGCACCAGAACGCGTTGGTAAAAGCCGGTCCGTTGTGCAGCACGTGGGTCGATGGGGATGAACAGGTCACTGTTGGGTTTATTTCATAGCATCAGACGCCTTATAGTGCCTGCGGTCAGATACCCAGCAATACGTCGCTGCCTCCTAGTGGTTATTTAGCAAATTACCGTCCTAATCAAATATGTACAGGGACGGCTGAGGTAACGTGGTGGGGGCTGGAAAGTAATAACCTAATGATATATTTTATGCCTGAGAGAAAATGAGAAAATAGAGCATTAATAATAATTCAGGGGAATTCTGAATGCATAAAGACATATTAAAACAATCGAGTGTTTTTCTTTATGTTCCCTCTTGGGATTTCTTCACTGTGTGTTTGAAGGTGAATTGAAACATTAAAGCATTAAAAATGGGCTAGTACTTCAGGAAGGGTTGCGGTGGCATAGGTCAATGGCTTCATGAATGCACATCATCTATACATTGTACAGGAGAGGCTTCGAGATGGACAATTCACTGAACAATCCACAAGGATCATGAATCCGTAGCACTAGAGAAATGTTTCTGCCGCAGCTGCCTGACCCTGTTGGGCATTTAACTGGAACTTTGATGGAAGCCGCATCTGATTAAGCTGGGTTCGAAGACTGGAAAAAGGCCCCAGTTCTTAATAAAGAGAAGGGGCATGCGAAGCGTGTTGTGTTCTATGCGGATACACCAGTGCGTTTTCATAGAACGCCATTATAATAGTGCCTTCTATGGCAGAAGTTCTGGAATCAAGGGGCCCGTCGTCATAACCGCCCTGCGGGAATGCTAAAATAATTCCCGCAGAGACAAAGCCTTTCCAATTTCTTGGGTCTCACCTCCTCTTCCCTGCCCCAGTAACTAACCCCAGAGTCTCTCAAACCACTGACAGCGATTGTTCCTCATGTAACACTGTGATGCGTGGCCGCATTGCCTTGGTCGCCTTTTTGTTTGGTTTTCTACATGTATTTTTTTTTTTAAAGCTTTGATTTATTGAAAATGTGTAGTGGAGTCCCAGGCATGGATGCAGATATTCTTAACATATTAGAACAGGATTTGCACAATGTACCCCAATGTGCATTTTACGTCAAAATAGGGCCGGATCAGTCCTATAACTCATAAAATGTGAACACAGAATACAGTCGGTAAAATCTGTTTCAAGTAGCATGTCCACCAAAACACACCTTGGTTCCCGAAGTGCTCCGTCGTACATAAACCCCTTGGTGTGTAAACGTTGCATGCTGAGTTATGGTATACGGTAATGACGCGCACCATCCGACTACACTGCTCTGTATTGTGTATTTGCATGTTGTGTGCCGCTGAGTGGCTCTGTGTTAACCCGTTGTGTCCATGCATGCCTTACTAATCTGTGTTGTCACATCTGTCCCTCTCTATTCAGAGCATGCTCTCCAGGTCCTTTAATTCCACTTACAGTGCAGCCAGCAGCTCTCTCTATGGCAGCTCTAGAGATCTGCATGGCAGCCAGGGCAGTGTTGCCTTAAGTGTTGCTGACAGAAGAGGTTCTGGTGCACATATGCTTCGTGTGAGTAAACACTTCCGGTGGTCTTTTGGGGGAGTAACTACACGCTACATGGGATGGGATCTGTGTTATTGTGTGTTGATGGTATTAATAAGTGTGTCTCATTGCATGGAACGGTCCCAGCCAGCACTGAATCTGCTAAACAATAAAACGAGATCCTTAATCTTTCGTATTTGAGTAACAGAAAGCAGTCATTAGAATTTATTCAAAAATAAGAGTAGATTTACCAAAACCCATCATCATTATGATTTTGTAAAGGAAAAAAACGAATTGATCAGACTTGCATGTTCTACGGTCACCTTATACTAGGACAGGTTCCTTTCAACAATAAACCAATAATTGGAAACAAAATTAAATTTCACACGTTTGGTTGGCAGACATTTCTGTATGTAGTTCTCATCTATGATGTCATATGTGCAGGGCTAAAATCACATGTTAATTGTGCGGACACAAGCATGGACCCTCACTATATACCCATCAGCCATTTTATCTGGCTCTTAGGTACCGCAGTAAGATCCTTTATTGGCAGATCTTTACAGATCTTGGTAACATTTCGGTGATGACTTCCGGTGGTCTAATCAGTCTTTGGCAATGCAATATTCCACTGTAATAAAAAGGCAGACTCAAAGCTCTATATCCCCAAATGCCACAATAATGTGTATAGAAACATTGTTTTTTTTTCCCTCCTCAAATGCCTTATTGAATTCCATAGATAGCTTACCAGTAGGTCATAAAATCTCATGAAATGTCTTGTTAAAGTCCTGACCCTCTAGTGACCCCCAAGTGTCCCCACAAGTGACGGCGTGAAGTGTCTGGAAACCTGTACCTACTCCTTCTACACCCGTGAAATATTCTAATTTTGTTTCCATTTCCGTAAAGCGGCTTCATTATCCCGGGAGATGCGGCTTAGTGTGGTCCTAGCACAGAAGCAGCAGACTATCCGCATCCGTCCTCTACCTTCTGGGGGGGGGGTGGCTTAATGGAGGGGTGGAGCTAGCCAGCCATAGGGGCAGGGTAGCCCCCAAATTATTTTTTGATTGGGAGGGTAGTGGGCGTGACCAAGCAGTCTAGAGAATAAAGAAACTGACCCAGAGACCTGGGACAGTAGGGAAAGAGATGGAGGGGGGGTGTAAATGGTTTGGCGTTGCCAGCGCGGTCACTCCGGTTACGTAGGGCTGTTTTAGGGAAGGACAGGTACTTGGGGCTGATACGGGAGTTCATTAACCTGGGTGAAAGGACGCCATTTAACTCGCTTTACTGTGCATTATGAAGGGACAGCCATGGCACGTTCATCCCGCAGGAAAGGCTCGATGCTTTCCAGGACACGCAAATTCCTGACCATCGCAGCAAAGTGTTACCCTGCAGTATGTGGAATGCATAAACTCCAATAGCTCTAGGTTATACGTATTTCGCAATGCAGGGTAGCCGTTTACCTGGGCTGGGCAGCAATATGTACCAATTATGTGTGTCCTGGAAAATATGGCCGAAGTGCTCGCTCTCATAGTAACGTAAATCCATGGAATGTTTCCGGTCACCCCGGCTCGTGTTCCACTGAATAAACCACAGATCTAATCTATATGCATTATTCATTTAAAATAAAAGGTCAGAACCAGGACTTCTTAAATCAGTTTATTATGCTGTATTATTTATCTATGCTTCATCTGGTTTCACCATGCATTGCAGTCTATTCTGGTAATTTTGTGTTTTTTTTAAAATGCTTGCTTGTTCTAGGCCTTGAAATAAGCTTTTCAGCAAATTTAAAGTTGTACGAAATAAGTCATTCTAAATCTGTAGTATCCGAATTTATAAAACTCAGCAGAAACGCTGTCACGTAGCAGAGTTTTATTATTGGATACTCAGTATACCGGCTTTCAAGTATCTTAGATAAACATAGTAAAAATATAGTTGATTTGGGTGTTCTGATTAAAAATGAATGTGTTCGTTGTAAACTCAAGTCCTGTGGGCAATAGCATCATTGTGTTTCCCATCTGAGAGTAATGGGAGTTTTAGTCCATGCGGGGATACAAGGATACTCAGAAAAGTCTGTATGTAAACATGGTTTGTTCTGATTTCTGTTGCTTTCCCCTTTATTTATGGTCTTTTACCATCTTCCCAAAGCACCCGCAGGCTGGCAGCACCGGAGAGCCGAGTCAAGACGAGGTTTTTGTTTCTGGGCAGCAGAATTACTCGACCCTGGTCCGCAAGGAAGGCGCTACAGATGGCATGAAGAAGGTAGCTGTGGACACAGCATGCATATTGCTTTCAACTATCCCTGTAAACAGAATACTAGTTAAAAACAGATCTATATTCTGCATATGTAATTCACTTACTCATGGTATAAAGTGTGAGTAGAACAGTTTTTATACTCTCACACGTACTTCATCAGTCAGAATGTTTACTAATGTAAGCACTAGTCTTTTAAATCCTTAATCTACGGCCTGCCAGGGAAAAGAACTTTGCTAGCGTATTTGTATATTGGGCTACCGCACGAACGGAAGCACTTTCTTTGCCAAAATCCCGTGATCGGTCTCATATGTTACCCGTGGTCCCAACATATACTTTATAAGTGCAGAGGGTGTAAGGAACACATTGGAAATCTGGGACCAGAACTTGGACTGGATTCTAACACACTTTAGACTTATAAACAGAAAATGTTAGCGTTCATTGCCCGTTTGCTGCCAGCTGTGTTCATTGTTTACTCAGAATATATTACAAAGAATTGTAGAACCATTTAGCTTTTAAGTTCTTCATTATTTATTAATCTTTATTTATTATAATGTTACACAGTTTTCTTCTGTCTGTGAATGTCTTATGAATTAAAACATGTATTATCTGTAGATGCATATAAGCAATGGTCAGATGTGCCAGCCTACAAGGCCTCAAGCCTCCTATGGTCCACTTCATCATCACCCACCGGTCCAGCCAGCTATGGTAAGGCATTCTTCCAAGAAGGAGGTTTTTCGACTCATCCTTAGCTTAAGGCTGCCCGGTGGCCATCATATTGTCATAATGGCCACTACAGCAAGAGGGAGGTATCATTGATATAAACATTGCGCTCTATTATGCAGCCTGCATGTTAACTAATGTGTCAGTCAGTTGTGTTTTATCAGCATTACTTAATTCATAATGTATAAACTAAAGTTATGGTTTCTTCAATTTCTAGATCCGTATAAGACTTCTAAAAGATCCTGAGCTTGGATTTAGTATATCAGGAGGTGTTGGTGGAAGAGGAAATCCATTTAGACCTGGAGATGATGTAAGCATTCATAGTAATGCTTTAATAATGTAGAATACTATAAAAATGTATATATAATGTGGATATCTATATATCTTATACATACATACATACATACCTACATATACTTTATGGACAAAAGTATTGGGAGATACCTGTTATAGAATTCAGGTGTTTCAATCAGGCTCATTGCCACAGGTGTATAAAACCAAGTACCTAGCCATGCAGTCTGCATTTACAAACATTTGTGGAACAAATGGGTCATTCTGAAGAGTATTCAAGTATTTCAAGTGTGGTACTGTGATAGGACGCCACCTTTGCAGTAAGTCAGTTTGAGAAATTTCATGCCTGCAAGATATTCCATGGGCAACTATAAGTGGTATCACTGGGAAGTGGAAGCGTTGCGAAACAGCAGAAGACCGCATTACAGAGCAGGGTCACAGAGTGCGGAGCACATGGTGCGTAGAAGTCACTGGCATTAATATCGGCACAAAAGCTGTGGCAAGAGCTTCTTGGAATGGGCCGAGTAGCTGTATGCAAGCCTCATATCACCAAGTACACGACGGATCACGCTTTTCTGTTCGCCAGTCTGATGCGAGTCTGGGTTTGGCGGATGCCAGGAGAACGTTACCTGTCTGACTGCATTGTACCAACTGTAATGTTTTGTGGAGGAGGGATAATGATTTGGGGCTGATTTTCAGGAGTTTGGTCCCTTCTTTCTAGTAAAGAGAAATCGTATTGCTTCTGCATACCAAGACATTTTGGACAATGCTATGCTTCTAACTTTGTGGGTAGAGTTTTGGGGAAGGCCCTTTTCTATTCCAGCATGACTTTGCCCCAGTGCACAAAGCAAGGTCCATAAAGACATGGTTGGATGAGTTTGGTGTGGAAGAACTTGACCGGCCGCACAGAGCCCTGTCCTCAACCCCATTGAACACCTTTGGGATGAAATGGAACAGAGATTGCGAGACAGGCGTCTCGTCCAACATCAGTGACTGACCTCATAAATGCGCTACTGGATGAATGGGCAAAAATCCTTCAGAAACACTCCTTCCTGTAGAAAGCCTTCCCAGAAGAGTAGAAGCTGCAAAGGCTGCCCAACTACATATTAATGTCTATGTATTTAGAATGCAATGGTATCAAAGTCTCTGTTGGTGTGATGGTCAGAAGTCCCAATACTTTGTCAATTATATTGTATGTTTATGTGTTTATACGCACGCACATACATACAAACAGCATATATAAAAATGTATACACGCAATTTGTATAGTTTGTAAATAGTTTGGTAATGTCTGTTACCTCGCTGGATGGCTTGTCAGATTTTTGAAGAGTAACCCACACTTTCTTTTCCAGGGTATATTTGTAACAAGAGTGCAGCCAGAAGGTCCAGCATCGAAACTGCTGCAGCCTGGGGATAAAATAATCCAGGTAGGCTTTATCAATTGGCAGTAGCCGTGGTCAGGAGTAGACCATTCCATACAACATCAGTGAATATCATTAACGCTCATGCTCTCCCCTTGTTTCATGCATCTCCATTTGTGTCTAGTGGGGAGTTTCAGGCAAGTACAGTACTGTGTATGCTGTTGTAAGGGTTAAAACATATGTAAACATAGAAAATAGTAGTTTCCTAGTTCATCAGATTAGCAGATTTTACTTACATTGTTACCCGAATCATTCGCTTAATAGTGTAGATTGCTCTTCCTTAGAATTTTTGTGGCATTTCCACACTCCTTAATATAATTTCATTGTTGCAGTAGGCTGGGGCAGAATAATTTTATTATTTAATATAGTAATAGACCGTTTGTACCTTGGGCGTCTTGAGGCCTGCTAGGTTTACCTTAGAGGACATTGATAACATGCACTTGGATTGTGTTAGATGATGAGTAGCTCGCAGATAGTTCTCCGGCTACCACCAAACAACAACTTGCATTATTTTTGGCGACTCTTGATTGAACTCATATTGAACCATGTATAAATAATAAAGGACAAGTACGATCGTCTTGATTTCTGTTACAGAAGTTATTGTGTGTTATGTGAGCTTTCACAGGCCCAAAAATTGAGGAAAATAACTCAACCAAAAAGTCATGTTTGTGTCCCAAAATTAACCACCAAGTCTGCCTATCATGCACACTTATGGATGTCGCCCATTGTTTCTTTCTCTCATTAAACGTTCCATAACGTCATTGTAATATCGTAAAATGAATTTATCATTGGTATGCAGGCAGAATTATTAATATAAGTATTACATTTGTCATTTCGATCACTCTGTTGTATGGCATTTCAGAAGTGATGATTGGATTCAGTAAAGGCCTAACACCCGTAACAATATTCAATTACCTTATAAATATAATGTAATCCACGTATGAACAAGAGACATGAAACCACTGAGATGTATTTGTGCAGAGCTTGTGAGAATACACTAATAAAGTTAAATTACCTTTTTGTTTTCTTCTTCTTAGGCTAACGGTTACAGCTTCATCAATATTGACCATGGACAAGCCGTCTCGTTGCTTAAAAAGTTCCAGAATGCCGTGGAACTGATTGTTTTACGAGACAACTCTGTGTAAAAGCAGAATGTATCGAGGAGGAGGGAATCTGGAAGCCAGCACGTTGTTCAGAGACTTAACTAGCATCAAAACTATTTTTCTATGTATATATGTCAAAGCAACTTGAAACAAAAAACATACATGTAGATTTTGGTAACAATGTACAGAAGAGATTTGTCCGACTTTGTGGTTTTAAAGGAAAAGACCACTGCAGAGAAAGTGAAAACCAGCGTGTCAATCATTTGATCGGTCTTGCAGATGAGAGCAAACCTGTGTTTCTTTTGTACAGAATGTAGGTTTATTTTTGGATAACATGCATATTTACTGAACTCTGTGTATATGAGCCTCAACCGTAGCAAGCAAGCAGGCAGATGGCAGAATTGTTTACTGTAGTTATTCTTGCCTTGCTTACTCTACACCTGGCATCACTGTTGTCATCAGAAAAACCACTAATGTAGATGTAGATAGGAAATGGGAGAGTTTGGCTTTGCGATGCGCACGCGTTTTAGACAAACGGATGAGCAAGTAGATTTGTTGGGTGTGCCAGATAACGTAAAACTGATCATGAATGATTAACAATGCAGGAAATAATGAGGGATGTCTAAAATGTATTTTTGTTTTCTTTTAAGGCACCAATTGCATTTTTGTATTAAGAATTAATTTTTCAACACCAAAAGTGGTTTGATACATGAAGCATATTTTTTTTTTGTTGCACACGTGTTCGTTGTACCAAGAGGTTTTTTTTTTTTTTTTTTTTTTTGTTTTTAGAAAAAAATGTGTGTGGGGTGGTATGGGCGAGTGCGTGTTATAGATTTCTTCTTCTCGTTACATTGTGGTAAAGATGACCTGTATCAGATGTTACTTTTGACACTCTACCGCTTTGGCATTCCAAATGTGAGAGCATCCGTAAGTCTGGTAAAGAATTGTCCCAGCCCATTCCACTGATAAACAAGGTTTCCCTCCCCGCGTCCGTTTCCAAAGGTCTACAGAAACTCCATGTTGCAAACGACCTTGAAGCTTTGGTGGCCTATCGTTCAAGGAGAACTACATAAATAGTCAGGTCTCACTTTAGGAAATTGAGATTGCTAGTGTCTGAAGGCACGTGAAGCAGAAGCGTTGAGTAGCTTTCCGTGTTATTCTGCTGCCGTATTCTTTGTCTCGAGATGTACGGAGAGGAATTGGCGTTATAAGAATAACCCGGCAAACCTTGTTTTTTGGGACTTTGTTTTGCCTGGCTAAACTTCAAAGGAAATGCCGAGCATCCAGCTAAGTAACCAAAGCAAGTATGTGAAGATGGGGCAACGTTGGTAGAACACAAATTAGAAGGACTTTAGTGTTTTCAGAGGGTCCTGTGGATCTGAATTAATGATGGTGAAAGGGCTCGTCCTACAGGTAACACTGAAATGTGAACTCGAGAAGATGGAGTCATTAAAGGGTTTTTAATTATATTTTGTGATTTTCACCACAAGCTGCCTTTTGTTCCTTCTGGCTGTAAATATATTTTCTTTGTCTCACAAGGAACGCGTTTCATTTAATACTGTCTCTTAAATGAGCGGATAAGGGTTTGCAGTGCTTATTAATTCTTGGTTGTAAAAGTCCAGAGATAAGTGCCATAGAAAAGACCAATAACTGTTTTATTTAGGGCTAATGGTCTTTTTTTTAAATAGTGTATTAGTATTCTTTTTTTTTTATGTTACTTATTATGAACTTAGGTCATTAACAGATTTCAGGGGTCTTTTCCAAAATCAGAGCCACATAAAGGAATTTTCTAATTTATTTTAATGTTGTAGGCGAGTTAATACGTCTCGGACGCTATCAGCAATGAGTAGAACGTCAAGTTGAGGTGGAATACGTAGAATTCGGCAGGTGGGCAGGAGAGGACTACGACTCCTATGAGTCCGCTAGCCGGTCTGTTGCAGCCACCTTTGACTGGAGGTACGGGACCCCAAAAACATTTGAAGTGTGGCCCTTAGGCAATATGTTTAGCCCTTTTATTCAACTGACGCGATATTGCACTTGGTTTTAAAAGCAAAAAAAAAACAAACATTTTGTGTTTCCTGATGTACTGTATAATTTTCATATTTTAAATGAAACCCTTTAAAAACTCTCTGTATATTTTAAACTCATTTTAGTTGTGTCTGAGTGATAGTTATATAGGAATTGCTAAAACTTTGCTTTGTATTCACAGAAATGTGCTGTATTTTGTTACAATTTACATGCTGTGTGAATGGATTAAAACCTGAACAAATGAACGCCTTGCCTAGCTGTGTAATACAGACCCTTAGACGACGTATCATTTCTCATGTGGTTAGTTAAGAGAAAATTCTCTTTACATCGTAAAACATTTCATCGGACGAGGCATTTTCTTTCATTGCTTCTGGCACAGATTCTAAGCTCTTTAGCATAATGCGCTGATTTTTAATAACTATTTATTTTCCCTTGTCTTTCTATCTAGTGCATTCAGTCCACACTGTGTCCCAGCCAGCATATATTACAAAGCCGTTAATTACTTTTGTGTGAAAGCACAATAAGGGGGGCATTGTTTAATAAAATATGATTATATGACCTATGCTTGCAAATCAATTAGATGTCATATGGCATTATGCCAAAAAGTAGAAAGCGCTCTTTGTCATCGTCGGTCTGTGTTTATGGTCATGGTTAATGTGAAGAAATAGTTATAATTGATTGCGACACGGTTCAATGGTACCCTCTTAGGATGAATGTGGGTCCTATCCAGCTCTGTCATTAACTGGCATCAGTTAACGGGTAATAACTATCCGACAGTAGTCCCTTATACTCTCCTGTAGCTAGTTCTATGAGGGTTCTTTTTCACGCCTGTTATACACCATGTTCTAGGATTTAGGACGCGCATATATTGCTGAGAATATACAGTAAAATGTCAAGCACCTTACAGAAGTGATGCAACAGATTTATTTTTTCTATATAGTCAGGATTTATACTTTTTCCCCGGTGTGACGGTTTTAATCTGCTCCTATTAAGAGGAGCCCAGAGTATACTAGGTGATGCAGAGTGTGGTGCGTGCGCATGAGTGTACAATGTAACACTGCAAGCTTGCATACAGTGCAATGCAGTCTCCAGGTTATTGGTATGGTTGGCGGAAACCTATCTATGCAGAGACGCACACATCCTCAATATGCTTTAGTTTCTACACCACGCAAATAATTCCTAACTATACCGCGGACTGAGAAAGAATTCCAACTCATTTATACTTTGACTATTTTCTGAAATGGTTCCCCATCTATTTATTGTGTAAATAGCCTATTCTCTTATTGACTGGAGTTTCAAAGAAATTTGTATATACTTTTAAGGTCTCTGATGGACTTTCATAAGATAGCAATAAACAAAGAATGAATCAAACCCAGCTTTTCATGGCTAGACGTGCTGTGCAGATTTTTTTTTTTTTTAATTTTCCTTGTCAACAGCTGTGTAACGTTTTACTGATCAGCATTTATTCAACATTCCAAATTTTGTATATAAGTAAATTGTTTCTCAAGTAACACATGGCAATTAGGAAATAAACTAATACTCTTTGAAACAATGGCTTCTTTTTTTATCTGCCCGTATCCCCAAATCGACTCCCAGTTTGTTATTGGAGCTTATTTATTAATCTGTTTGCAAGCTGTGTATTCTTTTAAATATGACACATTCACTTGTACACATATACAATGCATAATACTGGTTACTTATATAAATGGAAACATGCCTTTTTCTACAGAGAAAAAAAACTGTGTGTCTACAAGCCTAAAGCTATAGTAAAGCTGCAATGTGAACTGTGATACATTTAATCACAAATAAACATTAAAAAAAAACCTATACAAATGGTAGACGTGCTTCTCATAAAATACAATAGAATTATGGTGTCCCCACCATGTGAAGTAACGTATATAGGAAACGAAGGTGTCAAAAAAAAAAAATGCATAAAGAGGTACAATCTTTTAAAGGATATAGATATAAAATGCAAATAAGGAGCAGAACCTTATTGTATTCAAAAAGGCAAGATCCAAAAAACGTGATACATAGATGAGCTACAGCAAAAGAAACATTCTGAATACATTGAATGAGAAGAGGTTATAATGCCTGTGGGGAGAAATAAATCGGTAAGTGAATTATTGGTGGATGAATGTCAAATATTCTGTCAAAATGTATGTCAAGAAGTCTGTGTTCTCAGGAAATGCAATGCTTTATTGCCATCTGAAGCACACAGGCCCAAGTGAGTAGACCATGCTGGTGAATGTAGGCATAACTTGATTTTTTTTTTTTTAAATAGTTATGACATTTAGGGTGTTTGTTTTCTTAGACATTGATAACTCTCTCCAAAGACTCAACATAGAATATTCATTTGCCAGGCCTTTCATTCACTGTAGCGCACACAATTATATACAGACATACATAAAACAGATTAAAAAAAGCAACCAGGCTATGGTAATTAAAACTGAATTTCTTTTATAGAATTTCCCACCGCCCCCCAACCCCCAGGGCAGTCTCCTTCTGAGCCTATTGTGACTCCGCGTGAGATGGCCCAACACACAGGGCAGGAGCACAATATTATCACTCACTTAGCAAATGAATGGTGTGAGTCGTGACTGGGGCTGACTTTAGGTGTTCAGGCACCCTGTGCGGGCCACCCCTGTGGTGCGCCCTCCCCCGTCCCTTCACCGTACCTCTTTTTTTCCACCCTCGTGTAGTTCAGGTATAGATCAACTGAATAAGACATACAAACCCTGCATTTGCAGGTATTGATAAAACACATAGTTGCAGGTATACAACAACTGAATATCACACAAACCCAGCCTTGCAGGTATAGATCAAGTGAAAAATCACAAGCAAACTCGGCATTTAAGATATAGATCAAATAATGCATGGAGACCCTAAACGGCAGGCATAGATCACAGGCTGCACACCACAGAGGCCAGCCCCAGCACCCAGATTGCATCCACAGGACCTGCCCAGCACCCAGATTGGAAGCATAGGACTTGCCATATTTGTCCCCATTCTCCCTGGGCTCTCAGAGAGGGACAGATCCTCCCAAACCTACCACTGGCAAGGAACATGGTGATTTTTTTTTTTTGTTGTTGCTGCAAACTCTGTACTGGCATGCGGCCAGAGACCAGACACCTCACGGCATATATATTAAAATAAAGAAACACCAGCAATTGTAACTAAACGTTTCTTTTGCCGGTTCTTTGTTTTATTTTGTTGAAATAAATGTGAATTTATTAGTATGTTTACTTTTAATCATTTAGGTGTGGTATTACAATATACTGAGAAAAGTGGTCAGAATTACCATGGATGTTTATCACAAAAGACTAAAGCATCTTAATATGTATAATTTGGAGAAAAGAAGAGAAATAGAAACATGCTGAGATCAGAAGAGGGAGAAACAATGTTTTCTTCCTTTACAAAAGAGCAAAACAAAATCCTCAAACACCTTGCTCCTCTCTCAGCAGAGGCTACCTGCCCATTTACAAGTATATATAAAAAGTAGTGTAGCGTGTAAAAAACATGCGCATGTGCGGTATGACTATATTATTAAAATGTATTTTATTTGGAGCCGGTTATCATATCTAAGTGTTAATAGATATCATGTTATGTGTATAATATGGTTTCAAAGCAAAGCTCTTCTACTCTTTGTATGGGCTCACCTAACATGAAATTGGGTGTCATGGTTGACAAACCCATGGTAAAAATGGCAAAAAAGAGTAAGAGTCAGTTACATTACATTCATTTATAAAGCGCTGGCAGAATCGGAAGAACAATTTATAAACACATACAATAACAAACTGATGCAAAGGAGAAGAGGGCCCTGCTCTTGCGAGCTTACAATCTAGATGGTGGTTGAGGGGGAAGTGAGACAATAGGAGAGGACGCCTTGGATGGGGATGAGTTGATCTGATTCCGATGATGCGTGGCTTGATTATGATGATGACTGGGAGTAATAGGAAGGAATGTTGTGCGCTTCCCTGAACAGGTGGGTTTTCAGAGAGGTTTTGAAAGTTGCGTACGAGGCAGAAAGTCTGACGAAACCGGGAAGAGAATTTCACAGGAGGGGTGCAATCCAGAATATGAGAGTGGGAAGAGGTAACATGAGAAGAAAGCCGCAGGTCGTGAGAGGAGCGAAGAGAACGGGTGGGGTGTATTTGCATAGGAGGATAGACATGTAGGGTGGTGCAGAGTTGTTGAGGGCTCTATAGGGTCAGACGTTTAAATTTGATTCTGAAGGGTATGGGGAGCCAGTGAAGTGATTGGCATAGTGGAGCAGCGGATGAGGAACGGCGGTAGAGAAAAATTAATCTAGCTGCAGTGTTCAGGACGGATTGAAGCGGTAAAAGGCGGGAGAGGGGGAGACCGGTTAGTAGAGAGTTGCAAAAATCAAGGCGGGATATCACAAGGGAGTGGATTAGTAACTCGGTGGTATCTTGTGTGAGGAAAGGGCGGATTCGGGAGATGTTTCTCAGGTGGAGACAGCAGGATTTGGTGAGGGACTGGATGTGAGGGATGAAGGAGAGAGCAGAGTCAAGGGTGACACCAAGGCAGTGAACCTGGTCTGTTGGTTGGATAGTGGAGTTATCAACAGTAATAGAGATGTCAGGAAAAGTGAATAAAGTAGATGGCTGTTGTGTTGAGTGCTGCGCTATTGTCTTGAAAATTATTTAACCAACATTTTACGCGGCAACAGAACTAGAACCGGCAGACTAAGAGAAACCAGTGCATGAGGTAACGTGGGCCCGGCTCGCACACTCACGGGAGAGAGGCAGAGATAGGGCTATGATGAGAGATTTTTTTTTAGACATATTTGCTTCCAACGAGGCAAATGTCTGCTCAGAGCCCCTTTCAGGCACCAAAAGGGCAGATCCTGCGGTTCCTGATGTAGCATTTTCTGTGTGAAATTACAAGACGAGCAGTAAATGCATATCCTGCTACATTTATAGGATTTGTGAAGGTCCCTAACGGCAACAAGGTCACTGGGCGCTGCGGTCCTCCACTCTTCGTTAGGTTTCATGGTGTCGTTAGCGCTGTGACCACTTGGAGGCAGTAATAGAAGTATTGGGATGAGACAGAGCGGCTATTCAGTTTCCGGTGCCATTCTATCAGTGCCTTATCTCTGTGGTAGAAGCGGTGCTGTGCTTGTGGTTCCGACCTCTCTGTACTGTATTCCTCTCAGCCATGAGCTGCGGCCAGACGTCGGTGATCCAGGTCACCAACCTGTCCGCCGTCGTTACCAGCGAACAGATGCGAACGTTATTCTCTTTCTTAGGGGACATCGATGAGCTGCGGCTCTATCCACCCGAGTGAGTGTGGGAGGCCTAGTAGGAGAAGGGGGCGGGTTTTATTATAGGGTAGTATTGGCAAAGAGGAGGGCAAATAGCGGAGGAGCGGTAACGAGGGGCAGGTTTAGCAGTCTGTGTACTGTGTAACGGCTGGCCCTGTATAATGCATAATTCAGTGTGTAAGGAGCCCGGAGAAATCATGCTGGTTTAACTATACAGAAGGGGCTGGCCTTTCATAACGTAAAGTGAAGTCAAGAAGGTGAAACAAGATTCCCCTGCAAACTCCCCCCTTAGTAAATAGACCCCTAAAGTGCTTCGAGAAGCTTAGTCCGCATTAGCACTGCTTTGGTGATTGAACCCCATTTACTGCGAAGCTGTGCTTCATACATCATGTCCTTCATGTCACGTGCTTGATGTTATTACGCTGTAAGTCGAAACCTTGATCGTATTCTCGGTTTCTTTATTTATACGATGCGAGGAGACTGCTTGTCAGGAGGGTCTGTGTGTATAGTGTGCGCTCAGCATATGCGGAGATATATATATATATATATATATGCATATAGATCTGTCTATAAAGCTGTTTTGGGCTGGAAAGTCTCAGAAATCAGGCTGTATTAATTTGGGGTGCTTCGTAGCCGTGAAACCCCCCGTCGTCTCGCAGGAAACGATTGTCGTATTTAGTAAGATTAGTCATATAGACGTTCTAGATCGCTCTATGCATACCTACTTATTCTAGACAGATCAGCGAACAGCATTAGTTTAACGCGGGTAGAGAATTTGGACTCTGTTCGCTGCAGCTTCCCCATTGTGTACTTGCAGTGGCTAGTGGGCTAGTAACACTTCATTGCCGCAGTTCAATGTCAGAATGCATTTTTTTTGTTAAAGATGAAATGTGTAAAAGCAGCTCGATTCCCCTTTATTGTACAAAATGTTTAATACTTTCCTGCTATTTATCTCTTCTCATGTAGATTACAAATTCAGACAGCTTTGCTTTGTTAGTAAATACAGTGGGATAATTTGATTCTTAAAGGTACTGTTCAACAAACTGTCAATCGAATGCTTAGCAAATAACCGATAGCAGATTCTTTCCGCCCAAAGGATTAGAAACGTTAAAGAACACCGACAAATATAAGAATCCGTCTTGTCGATTGTAACGTTACTGTGAATGTTTACTGTCCCTCTGTTGCCAATGCGCTCCAGAATCAGCTGCCTCGCTGTAAAGGATTATGAATGAGACAGCGGTTTAGACGCTTAAATCACAGTGACCGGGAATGGCGTTTCTAAAGGGGATTCTAATGGTTCACTGCTGGGACGGAAGAGCGAGGGGGGCTTTGTTTATCTGCATTTTACTGAGTGTCTTATCATACGTAATTATATGGGGCTGGGGACACGAACTATACGGAGGGACAGTAAGCAGAAAGTACTTTTAGTTAGTAGGGTACTATTACCCGCTTAGTTGCCTGATGCATTTTATCTACAGTATAATTGGGGTCTGATTATTTTTCAAATACATCTATTTCCTATCCCTCGTAAGCGGGACAAATTCAATGAAATAATTAAAAGAATAATGTCTGTGTAACTATGTCACAAACACTAATTGTGCTTCTTTTTTATTTTTCAGCAATGCGCCCCTTGCTTTTTCCTCCAAAGTTTGTTATATTAAGTATCGTGACTCTTCAAGTGTCGGTGTGGCCCAGCATCTAACTAACACGGTTTTTATTGACAGAGCTCTGATAGTTGTTCCATGTGCAGAAGGTTGGTATTCCTCGTGTTGGTTTCTGTACTCAATTCCTCTTAAATGCATGCTGATAACTGGCGCATCTTTCATGCGCGGGAGAGAATGATCGCATACATTTGGGATTGTTATTTAGGGAATAGAGGGTATGAGATTTATATCCTGAAGTCTTTTAAAGGGGTTGGTTTTGTAAACTTTGTTGTTTAGTGACGCCATTTCTAAAATCTTAAACCATTTCTTAGATTCTGTAAATGAAGTCATTTGATTGGTGGAAACGCATCAACCTGCGAGGCAATTATATTTCTGTTGAGCGAATTCTTCTCTTTTTTCAGTTTTCCTGTTTGTGTTATCAGAACCTCCCAGATTTTAAAGGCAATATATAGTTAAAGTCCAGTGAATGTTGCCCTACAGATTTAAAAGGACACATTTTATCTCATTTATCTTAAAAGCCCTGATTGAGGGGACGGTTTTGCATGTCTGATCCCTGCATTACCTCTGAAGTCTTCACATTACGACAGACGTTTAAATGCTAAGCTCCCGATGCCTTTTGTTTGCGGTAAAGCAGTCGGCAAGTAATGTTTGTGGCTTCCAACGATTAACTAATTAACTAAAATGACACATTTAGAAATCTATTAAGAAATTATGAAATCCCTGTTAATCAGCACCATGTATAATGGCATGTTGCTTTTGTTACGCATTTATTGACGTTATCGGTAAGTACAGCGTTTTATGACTATTTTGTCACTAAGCAGGCATTCTTAATACAAAATAAAAAAACCTATTCTTTTTAGTACATTTTATTAGAGCTAAATCTTTGCTGCATTTTGCTAATAATCCAGATGCTGCAAAACTCCCTTCTAGAATAATTAAGGAAAACATGCCAAAACTGTGTCTGTGTCCCCCTATGACTGCTGTTCCCCCCGCAGTGGCATAAAGGTTACTGAAGGCACGTGTGGACTATGGGTTATGCGGGTTTTACAGTCACACTTCATTATCGGGCTAACCCGCAGTGTACTCGTCTAGCCTCACAATGTATTTGTCCTGAGACGTTGCAGGGCAGCATAGGACTGTTATATGAAGTTAGAAGCCTTTTCTTTTTTCCTTTATTACATTAAAATTTGTGTATTTAAATGACCCAGCACCGTGGGAAGAGAATAACATTATGTGGTATAAAGGGATGTTTGTTACACAAAGGTCTCCAGTTATTATGAACAAAAGCCCTGCCTACACCCACTGCAGACCTAATGTGGCGCTGGTTGGCGCCTTTGTCTTTGGCGTCAGATCTTCTGTAAATGAAGGCACCATGTAGTGTCGGGCTTTCCCCCCCCCCCCCAATCTGTTCCTGTATTTTAAATCCCTTTAAGCTGCCGATATGTATTTTGTTAGAGCTATTCACTGGGTTTGCTGTTCTGACTTATTGTATGTGAACACTACATGCTGTTCAGAGACAAATTTACTAAATGTATTGAATTGATTGGTTTATTCCCCTTTCTGCCAGAATATTATGCCCTTCCTGTTTATTACTTTGATTACGGGAAGAAAGGGCACGTTTTTCCACTGCCGCGCATGCCCCAGTAACGCTAGTTCTTGCCACGGGTACCGAAATTATTTATTTCATTTTATTTGGAGCCACCGAGTGACTGTATGTAGAACTGCATTAAGGCCCCAACCTGTACTTCCTACAAAATAAATGATGCATTCAACTAAAAATGTGGGTATTATGTATAAATTATGCTTGCCTAAAAAACAAAATACTTTTTACCTGTGTTCCCTGTGCGAATGACACTTCAGACTCTGAAGGTCATATATATTTAGTGTTTAGACACTTAATTTTCTGTTATTTCCACATCTCAAAATTAGATGAATTTTAACAATTTGGTTTTGTATGTTTTTTTTCTTTTTTTTTTTTTTTTTTTTTTTTTTTTCTTTTTTCTTTTCCTATGTGATATATGTGCATTACTAGATGACTAGCCTGGCCAAGGCAGACCTGTTACACTTGCTTGAGTAAGGCACAGTTTGCCATGCCACTAAACCAGCCGTCAAGGGAAACCTTCATGTGAGGATGAGCTCGGAGTCTGACTGCCGAAGATGGACGCCCTGTCTCTGTGTGTTTTTGTTTTTTTTATTGTTTTTTTCCTTTTGTTTTAATCGATATCTAATTTATTACCAATGTGTACTTTTGCTAAAATTGTATTTTGTTTGGATCCCAAATAACTTCCTTGTTCTGTGTTTAAATACAGAGGTGTGTGTGTGTGTGTGTGTATGTATATATATATATATATGTGTGTGTGTATAAGTTAAAGCTGCACCATAACCTGGGGAGCTTAACTACCTTTAAATATGTGTTACTTAAAATAACGATTAAATGCAGGCAAACTCATAAGCAGATCATTTTATATACACAAGCCGTTAAATGCTATTACACCCCCTTTAATCTATAACAACTGGTGTGTGAAATGTCTGATGACAACTCGCGTGCCTTATTGCCTGGCTGGATGTAAAAATCTTCTGACTCCTGGCAGTGCGTGTAATCCCAGCTCCGTGTGAAAATCTGTATTATTTACAGAGTGGCTGTTAAATTGTAGAGATGCTGATATATTTGTCTGCTGTTGCTCCTGTAATTTTGCTTGTGTGTGCAGAGTAGATGGAGTGAATGGTTTTTATCTGTCATCACATTCTGTGTTTCTATGTTCCCTTTTCTATATAATATATATGTTAGGTAAGTGTGGTATAGAGATATGGCTAGAAATAAGCAAATATCTGTGGAGCCAGAGATGTATCTGTTTTAATTATACCTGACATAAAATGTGAAATTGAATGCTACACTCAAGTAAACTTAATACAGCTGCGGCCCTCTGCAGGTTTTCACGTTAGTGACCGCTCACTTAGCGCAACCTTATGAGAAATCAGGGCTTACATATGTACTTTTTAGCATTAAAAGTGTACTAGCAGCAAAAATAGGGTCATATAGGGCTAGTTCATGGGTTGTTCCCACGAGGCTATTATCTCACAATCCTAAAAGCAAGTCCCATTATACAGTTTCCTGTTCAGCAGATCCTTAGTGATGTAATGAGTCTCCCCGCACCCTGTCTGCTACCGTATTATCTCCTCATTTATAGCGGATTGGGGAAGATTGCTGGTCTGTATTGTCCGTAGCAATTCTTGCTCCTGTCTAGCCGTTCCCTCACACTGCAGAGTGGGTCTTCATATTGGAAAACTAACCTATTGAGTCACGTTATTCAGTCTCGGCTACCCAGAGCCACAAAGCGAGGTGGGAGTGCTGTGCTGTCATGTTGGGGGGCATGTGGGTTAAAAGTTATTGCACATTACAATGTCAAAAGCTAAATAAAATAATATATATTTAGATATATCATTAGATTTAATGTAATTAAATGTTATAGCCGTTTATAGACTTTTGATGTTTTCCCAATACCTTACACATGCAGTTCTCTTTTTATCAGAGAGTTTCTAGTGTTTTTCTCCCTAAAATACTATCTGTTTTTGTTGGTTTCATTATCCCCCTTTTATTTTAAAGAGTCCATTAGCTGTTTTTTCTTGCGTTCAGTTATTGAAGATAGAAAATCAGACTTCTGTTGCATTTAAACTCCTTCCCTGTCTCCTAAAGCAGCAATCTCAAACGATAAACGTCCTTCCGGCACATGCTCTGTAGCATTCCCGTTAAAGTCAATGTTCAGCTATTGGTCTGATTGCTTGTCACTTTCATTGATTAGACTGGGAGTGATCCTGAGCATGTGCAGAAAGTGAAATCATTTTCTAACGCTTGTAAGTAAGCATGTAGTAAAACGCATTCACCATGAAAACAGTGCTGGAGCGGACCTTGGGCAGCTGTGAAAGTGTAAGATACTTTTATGTGTCCCATTTAATTGCGTGGTCATGAAAGCCGCTGCTAATAGTTTTCTTAGTATTAGTAGAGCTCTTTGCTAATGTTAGATCTGGGTTTGGAATGGTTGCATAGGACCACCAGTCCCTTTCTCCCAAACTTTTGAAAGCACTGGAATCTAAAAAGCCTGAACATCCGCTAGTAATCTGAAGAGGGAGTTGCTGCCGCCATCGTTTAAAGAAGCCGTAATTCTCAGGTTTCCAGACGTTAGTGAGGCAGAAGGTTTTTCTGACGTCCTTTATTCACCTTAAGTGTTTCACTGTCTGCAGGGGAGTTGGCAGCATTCTCTGCATGTACTTTGCGTTTGTGCTTTTTTTCCCCCTAGTGATGTCAGTCCTGCTCAGTGGCGCAACATGCCGCCATCAAGCTAACAAAGTTCAGATAATTTACATAAATAAAAAAGGGATCAAACATACTTCTTTCCAACAGATTTCCATTCATGTAATACATTAGGATAATAAAAAATGCTGTCTTGTGGAATTTGTTCTAACCTTTTTCAAAATAGGCAGACTATCGCTTTAAGACAGCAGTTACTGGAGGTTGTTCCCCTTAGCAGTTTAAATGATATTTGTATAGGTTTTAAGCAGACGCCTGTACATCTTTAACAGTGAAGGTTTGACTTCATCACAAAAACGTGCCATTTAACCGAAGGAGAAATTAAAATTTCCTAGAGAGAGAAGTGATCGTATGTAGCACTTGTTTTCTTTCTCCCATTTTCTTATTTTTTTTTTTTTTTTTTTTTTTTTTTTTTTTTTTTTTGTAAAATTGGTAATTTGCAATATCTGGGGATTAAACTTTAAAAAATGTTCTTCTTTTCTGTATCTGATGTTCTGTGTGCTATTAGTGATGCAGCCAACACGAACGGTTGTCATGTGTAACACAACTTTCGATCACCGTGAAAACTCCGTCCTGGGAAAAGCCTCCATGCTTGATATCGTTTGGTTCATGAACCTTAAGTTTCCAGTACAGGTGACCCATAGCTCAAAGTGTTAAATAATTGTCTATTCAGTTTAAACATAAAGTTCCATTATTGAGATTTAATTATTTGAAGTTTTGCTCACTTTTGTTTTTCCTTGTAGGGCAGATTGATAAATTAGGATGGGAGACAAAAGATCAGTTTATTATTCTTTCTTACTAAGGTTCTTTTAGTTCGTTTTTTGTTTTTTGTTTTGCATAGTACCAGGGTTATTAAAATCAAATGTATTACCAACATCACACGTTTTCCAGTTCTAATACCTTGAAATTGCCTCTGCAGGTAAGATACCAGAAGAAACGAAGGCCCTCTCCCTCTTGGCTCCTGCTACTCCATTATCTAGCCTGCTCCCTGGGGCAGGTCTGCTTCCTATTCCAACTCCAACTCCGACGCCATCTCCCTTAGCATCTGTAAGTACTGAAAGTTATACAAAGTGTTTATCCCTGAATGGAGCAGTTGTGCAATATTCGGCTATTCATTGGCACCTTGATTTATGCATTGCTGTTGTATACCATCCTCTGACCGGTTTTGGTGTGAACAAATGCTCTTATCAAGGTGAAAAAACGATGGCTTGACTGTTCTTTAAGGAATCTGGAAGTTGATCTTCTATCTGGGTGACGGCCTTGGATATGATCATGTGTTCTGTTTGAATAGCTTGTATTAAGTTGTGCAATGGGTGCAGTCAAAGTAGACTTTTCTGTTTCTTTTTATGGAGCTTATCTGCTGCCAGCTGTTATCACAAAGTACATTGTTCTCATCACTGTTGAATGAGTAACTCTTGTCATGATCGCTATAGGTGTAGGAGAAGATAAGCTTTGTCAGAAGATTAATGCTTTTTATGGGTATTGAATGTGTACAAACTACAGGGAAATTGCATGTTTGCCAGCTATTTAACTTCATGTCTTTTTGTTTTTTTTCTGGTAGAAAAAATAGACATTCCTTGCCCTTTCTCACAAACCTAGGATAAGCTACCATCACCTAGCAAAGACCCAAAGCACAAGGGACTGGCTTTATCAAAGCCAAGAGTGTTACTACCAAGCAGTGTAACTTCATAATGGACATTGCCCTCCTTTTCTCCATTAGTAATAAAGTGCAAGAAATATAATTTGGTATCTACTTACCCTGTGGTAGAGGGTGCCACTTTTTTACATCTTGATTTTTTGACTCTGCTGGGTACTCGAGGGTATGGGGAGTACCCCTTTATATTTGCTGGTCACGGTCAAACTATTATGGAAGGCTATTACTCTCAATTTCCATTATTTATTGCAACGTATACATGCCACGCATTTGTATATTCTGACCACGATCATTGCCACTGTAAACACACCCTTGAAATTTTCATGCATAAAGTAGATTTTTTTTTTTCTTTTTTCGATAGCTAAGTGTTCCATTTACGACATTGGCAGCAACATTACCAACACAGCTGGAACCTGTTCTACCTTCTCTGACCCCGGTAATTCCGGCTTTAACATCCACCATCAATACCCTTGCTGACCTGACTCAGCCACCTTTGATGGGTAATGTAGATCCGACAAAGGTTGATGAAATTAGGAGGACAATTTATGTTGGAAACCTAAATTCCCAGGTAAGATTTTCTTTCTGTTGGTCTGTAGGCAAAATGCAGACTTATCTTGAATAAGGGTATAGTACATGTATAGACATAGTTATTGTAAACCAATCACGGTGTCCTAGACGATGGATTAGATTAGTCAAATGTGGGATTTCCAGACCCAGTAAATTGTTTTAGGTTTGTGCATTGTACTTTGTTGTAACAGTAAATAACTAAGACGTGGTGAACTTAGCTTTTATACCTTTTCCTTCCTAATATTAATGTGGTTGTGAAAGAAGCTTCTTTTTTTTTTAAAATAAACAGTGTTTTTAAACGTTGTCTTCCAGACCACTACCGCAGAACAGCTGCTTGAGTTCTTTAAGCAAGTAGGAGATGTTCGCTTCGTCCGCATGGCAGGGGACGAGACGCAGCCCACGCGGTTTGCTTTTGTAGAGTTTTCAGACCAGAATTCTGTGGCAAGAGCCCTCGCGTTCAATGGAGTTATGTTTGGGGACAGGCCTCTCAAGTATGTATTGATATCAATTCAAGTGCCATTAATTCTAATTAAAAGTAATGATTGGCTCAAGAGTACTGTCGTTTTTTACAGCCAGTATCCCATATGCTATAAATGTCTTACTAAAAAACTTTTATCTAACTTTCTAGATGTAATGTAATTGTACTCGGTGTCTTTGTTTTAAAATTCAATCTTGTTCTCCATTTCAAGGATAAACCACTCAAATAATGCAATAGTCAAACCACCTGAGTTAACACCTCAAGCAGCCGCGAAGGAGCTAGAAGAGGTGATGAAGCGCGTCCGAGAAGCCCAGTCATTAATATCAGAAGCTATTGAGCCAGGTATATCTTTACCCCTTCTAATTTTGTGTATAATGTAACAACAAGTTCCGTGTCTTATTAAATGTTAATGCTTATTATTGTTTTGTGATTATGATTGAGTATGACGTTGTTTCTCATTACAGAGACTGGAAAGCCTGTTGATAAGTTAAATCAGAAACTCTCAAAAACACGATCACGTTCCCGTTCAAAATCTCGATCAAGGAGGAAAAGATCGCATTCAAAACACCGGTATATGACACTATGATGTAGCTACTTTAAATTGAACGCACCCCTGTACCAAGGTACAGTATGAGCAGGTCGTTGGGAGAAGCTCCCTGACAGACGGCTGTAGCTGCTTTGGATGGAGCGTTGGACAGCTGCACTTTTCTGTATTCTTATCAGACTATACAGTCAATATATTCTGAAAGTGCTTACATTTCATTGCAAATCTCTCAATGGTGCAGATATCCGCATTCCTGATGGCCGTTACTCCCCTGGCCGTGAAACTTTTGCAATGCAGCTCCGCAGTCTGTATGTACTCGCAGATCAGAATTGAACCCTGACGCAACATACTCCACCGTGCTGAAGAAAATGGACATGGCTTAGGTTTCAGATAGAAATACTTTGCGGGTTACAGCAAGGCTGGGGGGGACTTAATGTTAGCTACACTTCTCACACCCTTGCCAAAAATTTTACAGAACTGTTCTTTTAAAATTCTCAATGAAATGTTTCCTACAGAAGCCAGTCACGTAACCGCTCACGATCCAGTCATAAAGAACGAAGGAAATCCAAAAGTCCTCACAAGAAAAGATCAAAATCAAAAGATCGCCGTAGGTCAAAAAGCCGATCACACTCCAGGTATTCACTTCAATAGATTTTTTTTCTGATTTGTAAATTGAGGCATGTGTGACCCTTGCAGAATGGCCATGCATAAAAAAAACCTATTCATTAGCTGTATATAAAAGGAAACACAAAGGAAATCACTACCAACTTGCAATCTTTTTGAAAAGGTGTAAGGCAGAGTAACCACACACACACCAAAAGTGCTCCAACGTCATGCCAGAATGTGCCTACCTCTCAGCCTCGTTGATGCAGATCATATATATATAATATATATTATATGTTATTGTGTGTGCGTTCTGTTACAGTCGTTTCTGAAGAACTAACTAAGCTCACCAGCCAATCAGCCCCCATCTCATTTACTTGCTAATCTGAACAAACCAATGGGCCTCCTGTACATTATGGTGCTGTTGGCTTGTGCCATTTGGGGTATGGGTAGATTGTTTCCCTGGTATATGCTGTTTGAATGATATATCCAATGTTCTTTCTATAACAGAGATAAGAAGAAAGACAGAGAAAATAAAAGCAAAGTTAAAGAAAAAGAAAAGATAAAGGATAAAAATGATAAAAGAAGAAAAGAGAAGCGGTCTAGAAGCCCATCCAAAAGCCGGCACACTGTCCGGAGGTCTCGCAGTGTTAGCAGGTTAGCACTCGCTGCTGATTTACCAATGTGAATAGAATTGTGGAGAAATCTATGTATCATATGTGCAAATACAGATACATGTGTTTTAAAGGTTTATACGTATATACGTAATATATATATATATACTTGAAGCATTATGTAACGTACAGACCAGCTTGCACATGTAAATAAACACAAAGGGTTTTGAATTGAATCCTAAAGCGCACAGGCAGCCAGTGAAGAGACTGACGGAGGGGAGAGACGCGAGGAAGATAAGTCTGAAGGATTGTGAGGCAGACTATTGCTGTATTTTATGCATGGGACTTCCCCCTCTCTTCTATAGGAGTTTGTCAGGCAAAGCAGAGGCTACTCTGTCAGTTCATTTTCACTTTTACAGCAATGTGTATAGATGACGTTCTCCATGTGTATTGTGACTTAAACATTATATATGGTTTACTGATGTTTTGTCAATCTTCTATTTTTATGTTAGGGATAGGCGCAAGAGGAGGAGCCGAAGTCTATCAAAATCTCCCAAAAGTTCCAAAACTATGAAAAGGTCTTCTAGATCTCCTTCTCCTCGGAGGTACTCTTACACATTTATAGCTTTAATGCATTGGGGAAAAACTGTGTATCAAATATGCATGGTGATGTGGAGGCACAACATGTTACAACTTACACGAACCCAAGACTTTAGTAAAGACAAGAGGTTTAGGGGCGAGAGAGAGAGATACTAAAAGCCACTCACCATTGTTTGTTTTTGTTTTTTTCACTTGCTTTGCTCATGGGTTATTCAAGGGGTTGTCATCTATGCACCATGATATTTTTTAGCTGATTATTCAACTGAATGTGCATTTTTTTCATCCCCAATCTGCTTCTTTTAAGGAAACTGTCACCACTAAAATGCCCCCTTCCTTTAGCCATTGTTTCGTTTTCTTTTTTCTTTCACTTCTCCTGTACTCAGCACCTCTATCCATTTATACCCCATATCCCTTCACTTTATTGCAGAAAATACCTAGATTTTACCTCATTTTATGATGTTACTAAGTGTATTATTTTCTTAGCAAAAGTAAGAAAGACAGAAAACGAGGAAAAGAACGGGATCACAGCGGGGGCAGAAGAGAGAGGGAGAGCTCCACATCCAAGAAAAGTAGTAATAGAGATCAGGACAAGTCAGTGGCTGATAAATATAGGGTAAGCGCTACCTGAGGTGTTGATTCAAAGCGAATACGTTGGAGGCAAACTCTGCTGGAGCTTCTGTATCTCTGTCTGTGCAATACATATCAATGCTGGGGTATATTTTATTAAAGTTATTCATGTTAAACAGCAGCACAAAGATATAGGTGTCTTACCATGTATATTATATGTGTCAGTGTAGCAGGGGAGCTGTTACCTTAACCCATTTCCAAAATCTGCATGATTATTCCTCCCCATTCTCTCATCCCAGTTCCGTTGCTAATTGTTGATTGTTCCTAGCCGTTGTTGTAAAGGGGGAAGTTTTTATATGTGAGTTTTGCATAACCATAATTATTGTGTGCGACCGTTATAACTACATCCCTGTAGTGCGTGTGCCGGGATGGTCAACAAAAAGTAAATGTCCAATCGCTTATCTCAGGAAAAATGATTACTAAACTATTGGAACTCCCAGAAAAGCGTTAAGGGATTGCGTCTGGCAGTTTGTGGAACTCTCTCTGAAAGGGTTAGATGGTATGACATTACTTTTTGTTCTAGTCGTTTGACATTCTAAAGCCACTTTATATGTAAAATCAGCATTTTGAGCCAATATCTGAATTAGGAAATGAAGAGCCTCCTAAAACGGCACCGATATTACCTGTTTTATTTTCCTCGGCACCGTGCTGGTTTTCATCTTCATTTAATATGTCCCTGTTTTATCATAGAAGTGCTTCTTACATAAATGTTTATCATCATAGGAAAAGGATTACCTAAAAGGCGAACAGATTACTGCAAAGGAAGAACTAAATGACAGAAATAAAAACGGCAATCAAGGGAACCCACAGCACAACGGGAACTATTTGATCAAAGAAAGTCCATCAAGAAAGACAGAAGTGTCTTAATGGACGCGCTGGGTTTATTACCCTTCATAAAAACTATGCCAAAACTACGTTCCTGTTCAGTTAATGCTTTCCACGAAACTGTGGCTATTCGGTGATTCCACAACCCTGCGTTCTTTTTGGTATAGTCGGGGTCAAACCCGGTGTCGGAATAACCCATGGACCGACAGACCTGCAGACCCAAATTACATCAGCTTGTGCTATAGTAGAAACCAAGCATTTTCATCATGTCTCAACCTTTTTGTAACACAGTGCTTATTTGTTTAAGTACGTATAATTGTGTAAATGTCTTCGGTTTTGTGTTTTTATTCACCGTTTGAAGGAAGAAAGTTACAAACAAGCACTGCTGGTCACTAGTTGAATGGCAGTAAAGGACTCTATCTTTATAGAGAGAGATTTTTTTTCTTCTAAAAATGTAATATCTTGGCTATTACAAGGACACGTGGACTTTTGATGCACCTGATTGTTAATAATGAAGTAAATAATTTTTTAACCGGATTAACTTTGCGGCAAAAAAAAAGCTGCATCTGAACTGGTCAGACCAAGCTTTTAATATGCATTAACTGTGAACATCGCAAGTAATAGTTACTTTGTTTTCCTATAGAACTATATTGTATACTATGCAGATATTAGTTTAGTTTTTTTTTTATTTGTTCCCCTGTACTGTTTTATTTGGACTGTTTCACTGTAACCCGTTTTCACATGTACAGTATTGGCGATTTGTCTAGGCCAGTGGAAATGTTACAAAAGTCGTTTTTAAATAAGAAAAAAAAAGTCTTCATCAATGAACACAAAGGAGCACAAAGTGAAGCTTCGGTGCCTTCTCCAGATGTGTGGTGTTATGAACGAGTGCTTCTAAGGATTTTGTGATCCAGTCTACAGTGAGCATTAAACCATTACACATGAACTGACTTGTTACATTTCTGATCTTTTGCGGAGTAACTGTTTACATCAGTTTTGCGCTTAATTATGTCCCTCATACATATCAATGTGTTCACAAAGCCAGAAGTCAAACACTTCCACTATAGTCTAGTTTTCCAAATCATATTTAATGTCTGCTGGCATGCATTATCTATGAACTCAAATGCATTCATCCAAGGAAAAGAAAATAGTGTTCAGATAACATACAGCGAGGGGAAAAATGATTTGATCCCCTGCTGGTTTTGTACGTTTGCCCGCTGACAGACATGATCAGTCTATGATTTTACTGGTAAGTTTATTTGAACAGTGAGAGACTGAATAACAGCTACAGAATCCAGAATAACGCGTTTCAAATAAGTTATACATTGATTTGCATTTTACTCAGTGAATTAAGTATTTGACCCCTTTGCAAAATATGACTTAGTACTTGGTGGCGAAACCCTTTTTGGCAATCAGAGGCCACCAGGTTTGCATACATCTCAGAAGGGATTTTGTCCCACTCCTCTTTGCAGATCCTCTTCAAGTCATTAAGGTTTCGAGGCTGATATTTGGCAACTCGAACCTTAAACTCCCTCCACAGATTTTCTTTGGGATTTAAGGTCTGGAGACTGGCTAGGCCACTCCGGGACCTTAATGTGCTTCTTCTTGGGTCACACCTTTGTTGCCTTGGCCGTGTGTTTTGGGTTGTCATGCTGGAATACCCATACACGACCCATTTTCAATGCCCTGGCTGGAGGAAGGAGGTTCTCATCCAAGAACCTCCTTCCTCCATGGGCCCCATTCATCATCCCTTTGATGCGGTGATGTTGTCCTGTCCTCTTAGCAGAAAAACACCCCCACAGCATAATGTTTTCCATCTCCATGTTCGATGGTGGGTCGATGGCGTTCTTGGGGTCGTAGGCAGCATTCCTCCTCCTCCTCCAAACATGGTGAGTTGAGGCCAAATAGCTTGATTTTAGCTCATCTGACAACACTTTCACCCAGTTCTCCTCTGAATCATTCAGATGTTCATTGGCAAATTTCAGACGGGCTGTACATGTGCATTCTTCAGCAGGGGGACCTTGTGGGCGCTGCAGGATTTCAGTCCTTCACAGCGTAGAGTGTTACAGATTGTTTTCTTGGTGACTATGGTCCTAGCTGCCTTGAGATCATTGACAAGATCCTCCCGTGTAGTTCTGGGCTGATTCCTCACCGTTCTCTTCATTGAAACTCCACGAGGGGAGATCTTGCATGGAGCCCCAGACCAAGGGCGACTGACAGTTATTTTATATTTCTTCCATTTGTGAAAAATCCTCACCAAGCTGCTTGGTGATTGATTGATTGCTTCTGTGGACAGGTGTCTTTTATACAGGTAACAAGCTGAGAGGAGGATCTCGTTACCTGTATAAAAGACACCTTGCTGATTGATGGGAGATCAAATACTTATTTCAAATGGAAATCAACTTGTATCTCATTTGAAATGTGTTATTCTTGATTTTTTTGGTTGTTATTCTGTCTCTCACTGTTCAAATAAACCTACTGTTTAGCGGGCAAACGTACAAATCAGCTGCTGCTACTCCTGTTGGTTTCAATGAATGTTCTGCTCTCATTCTCCAGAAAGGGGTTGCTACTGAGTGCGGGTAAGAACTGTACATAGAGACCACTGGAGAAGTTCAATCAGACAGAAGCTTCGGACTCCAGTAACCAAAGAATGCCTGCACTGATTTGCAAGAGTAGAGCAAAATCTCCACTTCTTTATGAAGTGCTAACCCTGATTAGTGTTTTCTGACAGGCAGGTTGGGCTGGCCATGCACAGTATATTATTATTGGGGCACTCCAGCCATAAGCATGCAGACAATGTGCATACGATAGCTGATCGTTCCACTTAAATTACTTTTTTTCAGCCCTTCAACATGTATGAAGTGATTTTTCAGAATGAGTGCTGCACTCGTGTTTTGTTCAAGCGCACATACATTGTGAGGGAGGCTCCAGGTGATTGCATGTGCGTGTGCGTGTGCACGCATGGAAGCAGGAGCTGGAATTAACAGCCCTCCCCTGTCTGTGTGGATATATGCACCTGGCAGCCTCATCCATCGTTTTAACTTTTTCTTCCATGTATTAAAAGTAATGCTGTGAAATGTAGAGCCCTATGCAGGGGCGTTGTATTGGAGTGCTGTGTTTCTAACTACATGGGTGTGATTATGAATCCCTGCCCTTAAACTTACATTACTTGTTGAGATACATTTTTCTTGTCTTCTTGAATTACCTATTTTTCTCATTTTATTGTGTATACGGTTCACTCTTTTTCCTGCATCGTCACTGGTGCCCTTGTCACTTTGTCCATCTGCTCTCAGACGTGTAACCGGTGCTCCCACATTTCACTCCACCCTCTGCAACATAATGTGCAAGTACAATGTAAACAGTGGCCCTTTTATGTTGGGAATTATAGGTTTTGCCTCAGACGTGTTCTCTGCCACACTTGGAGATAACGGGTCAGAAATACAGTATTCAGTTACCTGTTTAATCATGTACTTTGACATACATACATACACAGTCCAAACCAATGTGGGAACAGATTGTTACTAATATTTGTTGCGTATGATTACATTGCGACATACAAAGCATTATTCTGCTGCCTGTGAGAAGGAACTATGAGTTTTGATTTTGGTCTTCATTTAAACTCGATCAATGAGCAAGACATTGATTACTCTGTTTGTCTTTATACTTTGCCGGTAGTACCTTTTTGCTTCTGCTGCATTAAATTCACTGAAATGTATTCAGTGATACAGAACACATGTGGCTACCAAGGGTGAGTTCAGAAGGTTTAGTGCTGACTCGGTGTTCTATATCTACCAGGAAAGTGGATGTTTATTAGCATCGTTACATTTTCTATGTACATTAACGCAATTAGGAACATTGTGCTTGCATGGAAGCTATAGGAACGTATTCCCTCTCTAGTTCATGCTTTGGTTTTCCCTGATATAATCCGAGAAGGAAAGCACAGTCTTTTTCTTTGTGACATCTGCTGGCATGTGCTGAGGTCTCCCAATTTCATACATTGTGCGGGGACTCCTCTGAGCAGGTTTACACACAGCCTTTGTGCCTATGTAGTCATGTGAAGCTGGGCCCAGAGTAGTGGGAGTTTCTTTTCCACAGGGACTTGGTTGACAGTTTGTTTTCAGAAACGGTGTCTGTGTTTCGTGGATAGAAGACACGTCTACCTCATCAGCAGATTCATCTAATATGCTAACTGCCATCGAGGACACTTCAATCACTTCAAAGTGAGCCGAGTCTCCGTCATGCTCGTCTTGGGGTGCAAGGAACCGTGGTACACTCTGCAGAAAACATGGACAATTCTAAATGCAGACAATATGATTCATGAACATCTTTCATTGAGGATGGACTTTGTAACATCACAGCTTGAATCTCCATGGGTATGGAAAGCAGTGCCATCTGCATCTCCTGGCGTGTTCTGTGGTCTCTCCATGTGATATGTCCTTTGAGTCTGTCCTTACACCTACATTCATGCACTTCTTCAACCTTTCTCTTTCTGCTTATATATTCCCATCCTCCAACATGCTCTTATCTATCCCGTTTTGCATGAACCATCTCTGGATTTTACATCCCATTTGTTCCGTCTCCCTTCTCCCCTGGCCTCTAAACTACCGGACTACAGTCACTTAAAACAGATCCTCTCTGCTTAGCTGTTTCCACTCTTGTTACCATGTACAACATTCCCTTACTGAAATCCCCAGCAATCTTATACCCACTTAT
The DNA here is from genome assembly GCA_009364415.1 of Spea multiplicata. Lineage (NCBI taxonomy): Eukaryota > Metazoa > Chordata > Amphibia > Anura > Pelobatidae > Spea > Spea multiplicata. Next base: position 170,879 of record VKOC01016188.1, read on the forward strand.
GAAGTTATTATATCCAATATTTTTACAATAATTGACAAACAAGCAAACACTTGCAGAGAGCAGGATAATTATTATTGTTCCAAGACACGACAAGACAACAATCATTAGAAATTCACCTTCATCTACAAGAAAGAGATGATAAAATACTGTGACGGAGTAGCAAGTCCGTTTCAAAGAATGAACACTGAAGCAGAAAACTCAGAAACTGAAACTGGTTATTCCTGATAGCACCTTGTGAGTTCTGACAGGATGGACCAAACGTCTTCTATGCTGTCAAATTCTATGTTTCTACAAGTTAATAAAACTATACCAGTGCCACAATATATACTTTGATGTTTGGAGTTGTGCGGGCCATGGGCTTTGGGCCATGCTGGCAATCATGGATACAGGCGCTTTACTCTTGGGAGACCTCGGCTGTGTACTTTCTCCTCAGCAGTGGCACAGGGCGGCATCTATGATGCCATCCTCATCACCAGACTCATTCCTTCGCCTCCTGAACTTTAAGATATTTTGTAGATGGCATCTGACACCTGATACACTGCATAAAATGATCCCTGCACAATCGGCTAACTGTTGGTGATGTGATTTTTCACCCGCTACCCCTGCCCACATATGGTGGACATGCCCTAAAATTAAGACCTTCTGGTCTAACGTAACACAGATGATTAGGGTAATCACCTCTATTGACATATCTTGCACTCCTGAAACTGTCCTTTTCCACCTCGTGCCATTGTCATTCCGGAAATACAAATTTTCCCTTATACCTCACCTCCTTAATGCGGCGAAAACACTCATTCCCAGACACTGGAGACAACCTGACCCTCCTACTTTACAGGAATGGATAGGGGAGGTTGAGCGTATCCGTAGCCTGGAGGAACTTACCTTTAGCTTGGGAAAAAAGTATCACCTGTGCCTCGCCACTTGGTCCCCTTGGCTGCATTACACTTCGTACACAGGAGATTCCACCAGATAGCTGACCTGTCGCCTCCATGTGTCGGAAGTCCCTTCCCCTCGCTGAGACATATACACCTGTACACCATTTGCTCCAGTTAGCGTTTAATGTGGCTTTCCTCTGTGCTGATTATATATTTCTTTTTTCTCACCGCTTATTATTTTTCTGCTCTTGTAAACCGTCCATGTGGGGTCTCACGACTCACTGATTCGGTGCAGTGTTTTCCCTACATGAGTTCTCGCAGGACTACCCGTCCCTTCCTAGTTCATTACGGTTTGGGGATTGTGTCACGTTTCCCTGTTGTCCCTATCCTCCTTCCCCTTCTCCTTTCTTTCACTTTCCTTTCATCTGATTTTCCTCTTTCTTATTGGGTCTACTGTCTCTTCCATTTGCTCAGTATGATTTTACAGTACTGTTGACCGAATGTAACGTGAACTGCTTTTACCACCTGCGAGTGGTTTATTGGACTGTATTGTTATTCCCCCTTACCCCTTTCTTTTCTGTACCCTTATTTGAAAACCTTGAATAAACCTTTAATAAATATTATTAAAAAAAAAAAATATATATATATACTTTGATGATCAGCTATATGGTTCGGCAGAGAGTGTGAGAGAGTGAATAAGAGCGTGAAAGAGTGAGTGACTCACAGAGGAGCGAGCATGACATGCGCATATAGCATCAAGGGTTAAACATATAGTACAAAAAAACACAGGTGAAGAACTTAAGAACGTATTTATTCCTATAACACAAAACAATACATAAAATGCAATGCTCACAAAGCGGAGCTGTGAGCAGACTTTTCAGAGCCTCACAAACACAGCCAGAAAAAGTAGTATAGAAGTCCCTTCAGATTTCTCAAAAGCCGCTGGTAACCCTCTGTAGGCTGTGCTGTTACTCCTCTTCCTCGATACATAATCAATGTAATCACCGACATGTTTCGCCTGCCAAGCGCTGACATGCATTGTATCCATTCTCTCTCTCTCTGATGATATTCCTTATATAATGATTATATCATTATATTATGTAAAGTATACGCTCCAGAATAAAACAACCTTTGAAACTGCAGGTGAAATCTCCTTATTATGAAAAGAAGACTGACTGTAAGAAGGTGCATACTTTTGGACCGTCTCTTCTGGGGGTCTCATGCAGGCTGCCATTATTATTTGGATTCCAATTTATATATTTGTAGATCAGGAATCCGAGCAGGCAGCAGCAAAGGCAAAATGACACAAGTGCCACTGATGCTAAAACAGCAATCCATTTTACATCCAGTTCATTTTGGCCGTTCTTTGGAGGCGAGCTTGGTGCCGTCTTCATCATGCCGTAATCATCATGCCGATTAGCAGGCAGCGGAGCAGGAGAGACTTCTGCAACCAGCAGAAATAAGAACAACACTACCAGCTTCATCTTCCTTCTTCTATCAATCCAGCAAAGTGGTGGCCTGAGCCTGTGTCCTGCACACCTTCACCCAGAGCTATGATGTCACAATAACCACTGTTACAACTGGAATCTTTACACCAGAGCTGCAGTGCACAGAATATACACATTTTAATAATATATTTGGTGTTTGTTTTGGCCAAAAATTATAAGATTTTGAATCAATGGGGAATCCAGAGCCTGACCTCTAGAGGGGCACACAGCCATACACTCGGGTCAACACAACTAGAGACAGCTCAGCTCTAACACACACAGACACTTGGCAGTAACATACACACCCAGACATCCACACAAGCATACCCCGATACTCAAACTAACACAACCAGTTACACATTAACATGCAGCCACTAACATACATACCCAAACATGACACTAACATACATACCCAGACACACATACATAACCAGACACACAGACACTAACGTGCCTAGCCAGGCAGATACACACTAACATGCATACACAGGCAGACACACACTAATATGCATACACAGGCAGACACACACTAATATGCATAGCCAGATAGATACACACTAACATACAGGTAGAGACTAACATGCAGACACTCCCAAAACAGATGCTAACATACATATCCAGACACACACACACTAAATACCCACACAGACACACACTAACATGCAACATTTTATATGTTTACAAACAGTCATATATGTTAAAATGAGGGTCAACCAAGTTTGAGAACTTGCACTGCAATTGTTTTGATTGGGATTTTTTTTGACACAATAATGGGAAATATATCAAAACATCCCAAAACAAACTTACTGTACATGTGTAACATCAACATTTAGTGAAACTTGGCAATAGTGTGTGCTTAAGGTAAGCTATGGTTAGGTGCCTTACAACATAACAGGGTGATGACATGGCCATGTACGGTCAGCCCACATAAACTTATGAATGGGGCCCACCTACAGAATTTGCCCAAGGCCCCCTAACACCATTACCCCCGGGTTATACTTGTATGGAAACAACTTGATTATATAATCCCCAAATATATGTCAACAAGGAGACTTCAAATCAGTAAAACATTTCAAGTCATCTAGTATTACCACAAATGCACATAAAACAAATCTATGATAGATTGCATGGAACAGAGTGGGACTGTTTGCTTTCCCCAAGGAAACTGGCAGTGCTTTGGCTTAAACTCTTATATCCCTGAACAGCTTTAGGAGCGTCACTACGTGTCCCATAAATGCCCATAGGGCATGAAGTGAAGAGATTGCTGCTATTTATTATTATTACCTTTTATTTATTAAGCGCCAACAACTTGTGCATCACTGTGTAATTTAAATGGGGCAGTTAACACACATAACAAATACTTTACATATTAAGACATACAGACACATCAGGAGTGAAGAACCCAGTCTGTAAGCTTACCATCTAGCCTTACAATCTAAAGGAATAGAATGGGTAATCGAAACAAAATGATAGGTGGAAAGAGGGAATAGTAGCTTTCTTGTAGCAGTAACTACGGGTAAGTGGCTTCAGCAAGGATTCCTCTGTACACCAAAGTATCTTAAAGTCAAATATGAGGCCATTTGTCCGACAGCTAAAGCTTGGCCAATAAAGGTTCATGCAACAGGAAAATGATCCCAAGTACACCATAACAATTATAACAGAATAGCTTATAAAGAAAACAATCAAGGTGTTGCAATAGCCCAGTCAAGGTCCAGACGTCAACCTGATTGACCTTAAGCGAGCTATGCGTAAACAAATGCCCGCAAACCTCAATGAAGTAAAGCAATGTTGTAAAGAAGAGTGGGCCAAAATTCCTCCACAACAATGTGAGAGACTGATAGAATTCAAAAAGGGTGTTCTCTCTTTTTTACCCGACTGTACATGCACACATGCATTTATTAACATGCATACCCAGATAGACACTAACATGCACGCAGCACACTTACCCTGTGAAGCTGACGTGCTACCTCACTACCTCACAGGGTCACGCAATGTGACATTGCGCGGCCTCGCCTCCTCCTGTATGTTAGGGAGATAAAAAGGCAAGTCCAGGTGTCTGGACTTATCTCTTTAGACCTACTCCCAGAGCATGCCTCCATCTTTCTTGGGGAGGGGGAGCAACTGCCGATATTTTGAATGCACTCATCAGTAAAATGTTACTGCCAACCCAAAAGATAGTTGGAAATGAACTATGATATATGGAAGAAGCCACATAAAACCAATGATGCAACCGCAACATGGTAGGAAATAGGAATGTATTAAAGGTCATAGTCAGTGTAAAACATGGTTCTATCACCATGGTTCCTGCTGACTAGGCCACTGCGTTGGTTGATGTGGTGAGAAGGTAGTGAAAAAGAAAATGGACATCATGTAGCAACACTAAATTCACAAGTTAAACAGCCTATAGTTTGTGCTTTGTTTGCCCAGCAGTGCTATCACTTTGAGGTATTTAATTTAAATTTTATAGACCTGTGTCAGCGGCGGAGCCAACATTATCTAATCAATTTCTACTTCTGAAGTTCACTCCCCTCTGCTGCCAAAAAGTCTACCAGGACTATTGAACAACAATCAGCAACTTAATGGGGTAGAGATAATAATGGGTAGGAATAATCAAGCAGACCTCTTTCCATGGTATACTGTATATCATTATATAATTCTATTATAATTCTATTATGTAAGCTATATGCAAAAGAATAAAAACAAACCTTGAAATCAGTAGAAGCTATTTATTACGAAAAGAAGACAGTAAGTAGGCGAATACTTTTGGACCGTCTCTTCTGGGGGTCTGATGCCGGCTGCCATTATTATTTGGATTCCAATTTATATATTTGTAGATCAGGAATCCGAGCAGGCAGCAGCAAAGGCAAAATGACACAAGTGTCACTGATGCTAAAACAGCAATCCATTTCACATCCAGTTCATTTTGGCCGTTCTTTCGAGGCGAGCTTGGTGCCGTCTTCAACTTGCCGTAATCATCATGCCGATTAGCAGGCAGCGGAGCACAGAGGAAGCAGGACTGGAGCAGAGTCATGTGATGTCACTCTGCTGGGTTCCGCTTCCTCTGTGCAGTACAAAAGACCCTCCCACAGGTAAGTAGCAGGGCCGCGGGATCTTGTGATCTGCTCTCAGATCTCTTGTCCATCTGCTCTCAGACGTGTAACCGGTGCTCCCACATTTCACTCCACCGTCTGCAACATAATGTGCAAGTACAATGTAAACAGTGGCCCTTTTATGTTGGGAATTATAGGTTTTGCCTCAGACGTGTTCTCTGCCACACTTGGAGATAACGGGTCAGAAATACAGTATTCAGTTACCTGTTTAATCATGTACTTTGACATACATACATACACAGTCCAAACCAATGTGGGAACAGATTGTTACTAATATTTGTTGCGTATGATTACATTGCGACATACAAAGCATTATTCTGCTGCCTGTGAGAACGAACTATGAGTTTTGATTTTGGTCTTCATTTCAACTCGATCAATGAGCAAGACATTGATTACTCTGTTTGTCTTTATACTTTGCCGGTAATACCTTTTTGCTTCTGCTGCATTAAATTCACTGAAATGTATTCAGTGATACAGAACACATGTGGCTACCAAGGGTGAGTTCAGAAGGTTTAGTGCTGACTCGGTGTTCTATATCTACCAGGAAAGTGGATGTTTATTAGCATCGTTACATTTTCTATGTACATTAACGCAATTAGGAACATTGTGCTTGCATGGAAGCTATAGGAACGTATTCCCTCTCTAGTTCATGCTTTGGTTTTCCCTGATATAATCCGAGAAGGAAAGCACAGTCTTTTTCTTTGTGACATCTGCTGGCATGTGCTGAGGTCTCCCAATTTCATACATTGTGCGGGGACTCCTCTGAGCAGGTTTACACACAGCCTTTGTGCCTATGTAGTCATGTGAAGCTGGGCCCAGAGTAGTGGGAGTTTCTTTTCCACAGGGACTTGGTTGACAGTTTGTTTTCAGAAACGGTGTCTGTGTTTCGTGGATAGGAGACACGTCTACCTCACCAGCAGATTCATCTAATATGCTAACTGCCATCGAGGACACTTCAATCACTTCAAAGTGAGCCGAGTCTCCGTCATGCTCGTCTTGGGGTGCAAGGAACCGTGGTACACTCTGCAGAAAACATGGACAATTCTAAATGCAGACAATATGATTCATGAACATCTTTCATTGAATCTCCATGGGTATGGAAAGCAGTGCCATCTGCATCTCCTGGCGTGTTCTGTGGTCTCTCCATGTGATATGTCCTTTGAGTCTGTCCTTACACCTACATTCATGCACTTCTTCAACCTTTCTCTTTCTGCTTATATATTCCCATCCTCCAACATGCTCTTATCTATCCCGTTTTGCATGAACCATCTCTGGATTTTACATCCCATTTGTTCCGTCTCCCTTCTCCCCTGGCCTCTAAACTACCGGACTACAGTCACTTAAAACAGATCCTCTCTGCTTAGCTGTTTCCACTCTTGTTACCATGTACAACATTCCCTTACTGAAATCCCCAGCAATCTTATACCCACTTATGAAGTTATTATATCCAATATTTTTACAATAATTAACAAACAATGAGCACAACCCATAGATAAGTGAAGAAAACAGATAATGCTGAAAGCACTTTAGGGTACTAACTGCAGTGAAATGAATAGTCAACCTGTCTGAACTCTTTGAGCATACCCAACTCCCACTTTCTTATCTTTTTCATTTTTTGCAATTTTAGTAAAGTTCATTGTATTTTACTAAGCAACACATTTTTTTGAGATCCAGATGTCCTGCTTTACCTCTCGCTTACTGAAACAAATGTTGTGATAACCTCCACAAAATATCACATACCTGCCTTCTCTGTATGTGGAACTAACTCGATCTCATCAATAATAGCATCAAGAAATTGCAATACACAAAGGATAAATAAAATGAAGTGGGTAGGTACATTTTACAGAATACATTATCATACCTTTGTAGATATTTCTTCATTTATCTTGGTGATGTTACTATGTTTCGGATTAGGAACCTTTGGGAAATACCATCTTTTTGTTCTGAAAGAACATAAGTCCAAGTTAACAAATGTTAAATGACGCTTTGTCTTTATGATCTCTTTAACCAACCTACTTATGCCAAGAAGGATGTACCCAGTGCTATGTGTCCTTTTGAGCAGAGAGTTCAGATATATCGGGGCAGCAACTGACATACATTGCTGTGTATCACATTAATAAGTTTAATTTACCCACCAGCCTCACGCTACATGAAACAGAACAGAGCTATATAAATTGTATTCACAAAAATATGAACACAAATATAAATGATTTCCTTCATATGAGCTGTTCACCAAGTTGGAGAACCCTGAAAGGAAAGGTTTTGTTACTTTTTAGTTATGATATTAGTTATAATAGTCACAATACAGAAAAAAAAAAACAAACATACTATATGTGCATATGAAACACTTTAACAAGTGTTGGGAACTCTTACCTGCGCAATACGCAAGCACAAACACTTGCAGAGAGCAGGATAATTATTATTATTCCAAGACACGACAAGACAACAATCATTCGAAATTCACCTTCATCTACAAGAAAGAGATGATAAAATACTGGGACGGAGTAGCAAGGCCGTTTCAAAGAATGAACACTGAAGCAGAAAACTCAGAAACTGAAACTGGTTATTCCTGTTAGCACCTTGTGAGTTCTGACAGGATGGACCAAACGTCTTCTATGCTGTCAAATTCTATGTTTCTACAAGTTAATAAAACTATACCAGTGCCACAATATATACTTTGATGATCAGCTATATTCTTGCATATACCTATTTTGTGTGACAATCACCCTTCTAAAAGGGATGTTGCGCAGAAGAAACCAAAACCTCAATCATGGAAGAGATTTGCTCTTCTTCTAATCCACTAAACATCAGCTCAGTATTGGGCATGGATTTGGAAACTATTGGCCAGAAGTAGCCAACAAAGATTCCCCCCAGCTATTGTAGATTTACAATATCTATGGTCCTCTGCTTGGTTTTAGACAAATAGACTTCCAAATCTCGACTTGCAATGCAGAGCTGCTTGATCCAGCCATATTTGATGGTTCATTAGCTTTGCATGCCATTGGCACAGAGAACTCCATTCAGGGTTCAATGACTGACAGGAAAGAACATTTTGGGAAAGAGAAAATGTGAGATCTGTCAGCTACCCGTTCTCTAGAGCTCCTTAAGTGTGGAGACACACGTTTGTGTTTAAATGTGTATGGGGTAGGCCAATCAAGGGGGGGGGGTAAAGGACTAATTAAAACGTGAGAACGTTTTGGGAATATTTGTAGACTAGATGAGCAAAATGGTTCTTATCTGCAGTATAATTTTGTGTTTCCCAAACATATTGTGGAATTAAAATAGAAAATATAGATAATTTACAAATATATTTACTGTACCATAGAGCAGTGTTTGAAACACATATGGGGCACTTAGTATCCCCTCCCCTTTCTTTGTCAGTCCTGATATCTTTATTTCATATTTAATTCCCCGTGCTAGTCCCGTAAGTTGCCAGCTTGTTTCAGAGGTAGAATTCACAATCACATCTGCGGTAAAAAGAAAAATATGAAACTTTGTCACAACGATATTAGTCCGTTAACATGTACCATGCAACATATTACATCTCCTTGCATCAGTATAACAATAAAACACTTTCCCAAACACACATAAAGCAGCCATGAAAGAAAGTAGTTGTAGTGATGTGCAAAAGTTTTAAGGAGGTGGGAAAGAATGCTCAAAAGTAAGGGAAGTTAATAGTTTATTTTTATCATTTAAGAGGCTGCTGCATCATTGTACTGAACAACAGCACCACTAGGTGGCAACATTGTGCTAAAGAGCGAAAATTATGAGCAACAATAATTATTAGAGATGTTGCACAATTATTATCTTTTACTTATGTATCCCCTACAATTTACGCAGAGCTTCTTGTGGTTCATTCATTTAAAGGTTATGACAAAACTAGAAATTATAGGCTTAACCCTTTCTGGAAAGGTTTTTTAGTACCCTATGTACCAAAAGTTTAATTTTCACCATATGTTGGTTTGATCAAGATTCCCCTTTTCCATGTTAGATTTACCCACACAAGTAATATAACTTTTTAACATGAAAAATAGGACTGAAACCATGATAACACACAAAAAATAATTGTGAGTGCTAGTATGTAAAAAATCTATAATAAAATGAAAAGAATTTGCACTTCTGCCTGTGATTAAAGACTTACCCCATATAGATATTTTTATGTTGTAGAGCGCCACATCTATCCCTTACAAAGTAGCTTTTAGGGTACTATTTAAATACTTCTAGCTTAATGGATTTGGGGTCTGTCAAAAGCCCCTGAACTCCTGTGCAGTGACAGGGAGATGTCCCTCCTCTGTAAAAAAAATGACAGACGTACAGGTACGTCCTAAGGGTAATCTTGCCACAACTTTTGTGGATGCACGTGTATGTCTACATGGTAAAATGGAGACTCCCGTGTCCCATGCAGGCTTCTCGCCAAAGAATTCATGTCACAGTACTTTAATATGCATTTACAAAAAATTGTAAAAAAAATAATAAATTAAGTCACTTGCCTTGAAGAAGTTGCAGCACCAGCATGGAGCAGCCAATTAGCAGCAGAAAAGTGCTCCCATAGAAATTAATGAGAGTATTTTCTATGCGTACCAATTGGGCTCTTGTTAGATTCCCCCCAGGATGCTGGAGCTGATAGGCAGTATTCACGCGTCCAGACAAGCTCAGCTCTTGCACGGCAAATAGCAAAGTTGTGGAAAAAGAGGGAGAGAGGATTCTACAGAATCTCTCCAGGGACACCAGACAAACGCAACAGGGCCACTCGCCTATCATAAACTTAAAAATTAAAATGCATATGATGGCTGGGGTATCCCTTTAAGTAATAAACAATTACAGATATGAGGTATAAATATATTTCCTTTAAGGAACCCGTAAGCCCGTATGACATATGACATGTCTTATTGTCTTAACCAAAATGTTGTATCCCTTTAAGTATCAGTTAAAACTAAGAGAACACAACATAAATCAACAATGAGACAATAAAATGATGTTCTTAAGCACCTACTGATACAGTTGTATGTAAAATACACATACACATGTCATCTCATTTATGCACAGCTTCTTATGTTTAGCATGTTGGGAGTCGAATGGTGCCAAATTGGAAAGATCCACTTAGGAATGTTTTCTTCAGTTGTAATATGTATTTAGTCAGTAAAGATCTGTTCTGAGAAAATGCTGAAGCATCGTTTATCTGAGTCTCTCTATACTCTGTGTTTTGGAAACTTTGCACATTATACCTGATACATAATGTGCAGATTTACACAATAATAAGAACCACATACATTAACATTTGCTGAATAGGTATTTCACAATATTAAAAGTGGAAGAGTGAAAATGTGAGAGAGCCTGAGTGTGAGCGAGTAAGAGTGTGAGAGAGCATGATCATCAGGCTCAGTAAATTTTTCTGGCAGTTTACCACATTCAGGCTCAGGATATAATGATTGAAGTTATCTTGTACCAAATTCAGTAACTGATTTACAGTTTAATTATAGGAGTTATACTGTATCCCAGTCATATGTAATGATGGGAGTTGTGCTGTACAGTCTCAGTACATATTGATGAGAGTTATACTGCACCACCTTCAGGCTCAGGATATAGTGATGGGAGTAAAGCTGTACCACCCTCTGTGTCTGGCTTATTATTTAATGATGGGAGTTATGCTGCACCGCTGTCATTGTGCGGCTCTATAAATAATAATAGGGGTCTCTGCTGACATCTTCTGCTACTGCTGACCACTTTAGTTGCTGCATCTTCTTCTGATTTTCTTCTTCATCTTCTCTTCAATCTGCTATCTTCTATCTTCATCTGCATCTCCGTTGGCATGACCCGTCAGGAACTTCCCGCCAAAATGGCTACACTTGACATTCTCTCCTCATCCTCAAATCAGAGGAGAGGATGTTATCGAAAGCACCATCATTTTGCCATCACTTGAACTGAGGGGAATATGGCGGCTTTTGTGGTTACCCCCCCCTCGAGCTTCCAATCGGGAGGACGTCATTGCAAGTGCCGCCATTTTGATGGAAATTCACACTGGGTTATGTCTGTGGAGATGTGGATAAAGATAGAAGATTAAAGATAGAAGACGCAGGAGTGGAAGTGGTCAGCAGAGAAGTTAGGGAAACATTAAGAGAGAGAGAGAGAATGAGAGTGCAAGTGTGAATGCGGGCCCACCAATTTTGGGTGAAGATTCTGAGATTTTTGCTTTGTTTTTGTAGTTGGGGGTCTGGCCTAGTTTTCAGGGCTTCATACCAATTGCCGAGTTTACCTAAATTCTGCAAATTTGCAATTCACATGAATCCAAATGTACAAGTCTACTATGTGGTAATGCTCACAATGAGCTGCACTGTATCATATCAATGCCAACTGTATGCTGATAAGGGCACATGCATTCTATGATTATAGTACACAACCTCTAGAGTGCCAAAGTTTACTTTACTGTCTCGCGGTCTACTTATTTCCCATTAAGCTCATGCAAAGCACTTAATCTTGACTCTTGGGTGCATTTGATTAACTGTCTTTCTGACTTTTATTTTTACAGCTATTTGTAGCGGTTCTCCTACTTACATCTCCTCACTCATCAAATACACTCCCGTCCGGTTTCTCCGCTCATCCGTTCTTGGATAAGATCTTGGTTTGTCCTCTATTTCTAGCTCTCATGAACGTTTGCAATATTCCTCAAATAATACCTCAAGACTCACTTCTTTCTAGATGACATAAACTCCTATGTGACGCCCTTCCTCCTATCTTACATTTCCCTAGTCCCTTTCCTAGCTTTTGGACAATTGTGGCACTTTCTCCTCTGGTGTAATAACCTCCTCTAGATTGTAGGCTCCCTTGAGCAGGGCTCTCCTCACTTGTAAGTCAAATTGTTATGTTATATACTGCTTGTTACTGTATGTTCTGTTTACCCATTGTACAGTACTGGGGAGTATGTCATAATTTCCATTTCTACTTTGTGCAGTAAATTTATTTCTACTAAATACATTTTTTTTGTACAGCCGGACTACTTACCAAGAGTTTTATTCTGTGACATGTCTGTATAATACATTTTGTAGCCCACCAGGAAACCGAAACGGTCTTTCTCCGGGATTTCTTCCCAGTTTATATCAGCAGAATGCTTGCTAATGTTTCTGATGGTAATATTACTTGGGCCTGCGTTTGGAACTTAAAACAAATATTTAAGAATATCAGTATAAGAATTAATTTCCATCTTGAAAATAAAATATTCTCCAAAATAAGCCACAAATGCAGGAATACTGCATGGATCGGGGATCGGGGTTCTTCAGTGCCTTGATGCGTTAAACTACATCCCATGGGATCTGCCCATATGTTCTCACATGCCACTATTTGCCACCCCAACCACATCTTTACTCTACGATGAACAATTGGATCACAGAACAATGTCTTTGATCGTTTTAAAGTTCCACATTTGTGCAGTATTTGTGCATCCATGGTTTATTTTAGAGAATATTTTCTTTTTAAAATGAAATAAATGAGAAATGCACATACCACTTTCTTCTGCATAGATATAGGTCATTCCAAATGTGCTTTCCCTTGTAAAACTTCCACAGAAGCACATTTCCGGATACAGATGAATCGTTATTATATATTTCTTCCATTTCTCAAATGGCCCTTGTTGCATTAAATGAGGGGAAAATAGAACATTGAGCTCATAATGATGAATACTAGTAAAAGCATCAAGGCGAAGTTTAATTGAAGGCATGTACCTAGAGCCCTTCTTATTTAGGGTTGTGTGCAACTTTTGGTGAGGACGGGATACATTTCCTTTCTGTCTCTTGTTGCACAGGTAAAAAAAATTCAATATCGAGAAAATGTTGACAATAACTAAGGTACAATAAACCATGGTGGGGTAATATATTGTGATTATAGTGTGATATTGGTAATCATATATATTTGTAAAACCTCTTGGTGAGTTTATCAGGGGCTTCCATTACTTATTATATTGTTTCTTTTTTCTTGCTATTTCATGTTTTGAGAGTGTCATGGAACTAATACAGACTTCTAATAAGAAGTGTGTCTGAATGTTTGCCCTGCCTACTTTGACCAAGTACAAATATATATTATATATATATATATATATATTTTTTTTTTACGTACCTGTTAGTGAATAATTGTCCTGTTTTCCCATTACTGCCCTTGTCTCCATATTTGAACTGTTAGTGCCCCAATTAATTATAAAAAAGTCACATTCAATATCTGGACTCCAGGTAAGGAATATGTTATTGTTTTTTTGAACTGTAGCAAATATCTTGCCATTAAATTCTGCAGGAAAAATGAAGACATTTAGTTTAGAAATTATTATTTATTATTATTATTATTATTATTATTATTATCTTTTATTTATATTACTTCAAATCAGTTTGTGAAGAAGTATCTGTTTCAATGCAATCTTAATCTTGAGTTATTAATACAATTCTTCAAAAATATTGCTACTGTTAGATTTAAACAGTTAAAATGAATAAGTGCAAATATACCAGAACGGAATGACTAAATTAGTATTAATTGTATATTAGATGTTCTTTTTTGAGCATTAAGCAAGAAATACTAAGTATTACCTGTTCTAGGCAATACAGGAACCATCACAGAGGTTGCTGGTGAAAATCCTGCACTATTTTCAGCAGCTACCCAGATTTTATAATAGGCCAAGGAAAGGTTTACATGGAATTGAGTGTCAGATAATTTGTAGGACTCGTTACATGTCCGGCAGCTGTCTGGGATCCTTGAGATATTAACAATGTATCCGGTGACATGTTCTTTTTGCATATACTGCAGGGATGACAGATTAACATATAATAAGTGGAAATGGCTAATATCCATTGTGCAGCGCTGCTTAATATCATGGCACAATATAATAGTCATAGTGTGTGTGTAGCATGTATCACCAGGCTAAAAGCTCAATGTTCAATTATTTCAACATGAACCACCTAAACGGTTTTTGTCCTCCATCATCAGTTTTTTCTCTGTAGTTTTTCTTTTAATTTCTCTATCCCTCTACCTCTCCTATATATAATCTTTTATATATGCAGATCTTTGCGTTTAGACTGGAAGAAAGGAGATTTAGTCTAAGGCAGAGGAAAGGGTTTTTTACAGTAAGGACAATAAGGATGTGGAATTCTCTGCCTGCAGAGGTAGTTTTATCAGAGTCTGTACAGACGTTTAAACTGCAACTGGATGGATACTTGGAAAAACATAATATTCAGGGATATCCTTTTTAAATTAGGGGGAAATAGCTTCTTGATCCAAGGAGAGATCTGACTGCCATACTGGGGTCAAGAAGTATTTCCCCCTTACAAAACGGGATTTTATTTTTTGTAGCCTTCTTTTTGATCAACAGCAACAACAATTAACAGATATGGGAAAGGCTGAGCTTGATGGACGCGTGTCTTTTTTCAGCCTATGTAACTATTTAAGTTCATAATGGATTCAACAATAAAATGTTAGCTAATATCCTTGTTACACAGATATACAAGAAAACTGCAGATGGTGGCGCAAAGTCTTCAAATTGGAGCAGCCCAGTGCCCTACCCTCAACTCCCTGCCAGTCGTCTGCTTCACTGGGACGTCTATCACAATGATTTCTCTGCCTTTCCACGGCTATCATTGCGGTCCGGGCCATATCCATATAGGTATAGTATATAAAACACAGAAAAAACAGTAAAAAAAAAAATACCTCCCACTCCACAGTAACTCTTTGTTTTCCTGGATCTATTGCCTTAGCTGTAACTGTAATACTTGGGGCTTCTGTTAACACTAAAGAAAAAAAGAAACAATTAAAAATGATGTGCATGGAAACTTAGAGCCCAATTTCCTACCTTGCTAAAGCTAATTAGTTTGTGATCTTCCAAATAACATTTAGCCTATCTTAAGGCTTGACAAAATCCTTGTATTTGCTCCCACACGGACTAGAACATTGTCCAGGTTCCCAACTCCAGGATAAGGACGAGGGGGCCAAAAGAGCAAGTTCAGCTTCAGTTCCTTTCCTGCTAGATTCAGATCTCTCGGTTGTGTTTGAACTTGATTTACTCCCCTCCCTGCTCCCTCCCTGATCATTATATATACATTTGGTTCTCAGATGTGAGACGAGATTGACTCCCCAGGCTGAAATTTACCATCCTGCACCCACCCACCTTCCATCTTTCTAAACTATTACTTGCTTAAATTACCTCCAGGAAAGACTGCCGAATCTACCATTTAGGATGTCCAGAAATAAAAATAGATACGATAAAAATACATTGATCCAGTTCACTTTTCATAGAGCCACTGAACAAAAACATTTACTTTATTTGGGGCTGTTTATTCCAAAGCTTTCGGGGTCACCTTGTCCCAGGGATGCATGCTTTACAGGCCAAGTTAGCTTTCTGACTGTAGTTTTCCTAGATAAAATCTATATTTGTCTTTTATCAAAATGTTCCTCTTTACAAATCCGGAAAAGTCAGTTAAGAAAGGTTTACTTGCCATGCGCTACATGTGTTTCTGCTCCCCACTCACAGTGAAAACAATATGCACTTTTGCACCTTTGCTGGACTACAAAGTTTGAATGTGTTGAATATTCTGATACGTTTATGCTGAGTTGTGTCTTTGTTTCATTAACCTGTTGACACAAATGAAATTGTTATGCTACAAATATGCAATGTGATTCAGTAACACAATTGTAAATATAATCGGCAACCTGGTTACTTCAGGTCTACTTACATAGCAGTTTTTATGGAAAATGAACATAAGAATTAAAACCAATTAATCAACCAACACACAAGCACTACCACTTTAAAGGTTTTAATGTCTAGATCATATTCCAAAATAAGGCAGTAATCCATAGATAAGTTTACATTGGGTAGAGCATATATGAAAAATATACTCACTACTATAGAATTTCAGCATAGTGAACACTATCTTCAAATCAACTTGTCTAAGCAGGTCAGCATGAGATCAAAATTAATAGACATTTAGGTTCAATTACGCTAAACTGTCCATCAAAATGAGCCCAGATAGATGAAATGAATGGAAAATTTAATATAACTGATAGATATATATCTAAAATCCTAAACATTATCATCATGTTGATGTTGCAGATGTTATGATTAGTAATATATGTTATTTAATGTAATAAATAATAATATGAAATACATTAATAACTGCACAAAGGACATGTTTAAAATGGAAAAAGGGCCATAAAGACAAAAACCTTAGATAGTTGTACAAGGTTATCTTTTAAAAAACATCTGCTGCTAGAAGCTTTTTTTTATCTTTCCCTATCTTTTACTTTCATGGATATGTTGTAGCACAATGCTTGCAACATCCTATAAATCAATTATGAGCGTAAAGAATTGGCACATATTTCATCTGGCAATTAATGGGCAACTTGTGCTGAGTGTTAATTGTTTTTTTTGTGTGTATCCATTGGTGTTGGTCCTGCAGTCCATAATCTAGTGTGGTTCTCTCCCTAAGCCCTGAGAAGGTGCTGTTGTAAAAGACCAAAGAGTGTCAAGGATCTCCCACTTTGGAAATACCCCTCCCCCAATGTTATTTCTTTTTTCCCTTGATGGCAGAATTCGTAGTAGCTTCATTAGGGTTTTTTTGCCTTCTTTTGGATCAAGAATAGGAAGGTTAGGTAGAAGGGTTGAACTTGATGGACTTAGGTCTTTTTTCAACCTTATAAACTATGTAACTATGTAACAAGGTCTCTGAATTTCAAAATTCAGAACAAAAATTAGGCCGAATCAATTTTGCTTGCCGTACTCAAGTCTTCTTTAATGTACCACGCTTACATGTGTGAGTTTTGAAAGTGAATCTAGAGAAGATTTAACACTTGACGTGTTGGTGTTCCAACCAACTGAGATATATTAAGCTAGACCTTGTTACTTAAATAAAATAGGTAGACGTGCGTGCCCTTGGAATTTTTTATATCACTGGCCTTTCCTTACGTTCATTATTTCAGTACCACCACACTCATCTAGGTGAAATCACATCTCTTATAAAAAATAACAGCTATTTTAAAATCTACACATCCCAGAATCAGTCCATGTTATAAAATAGTGTCATAACTTACTTACTGTATGCCACAGATTTGTTGTCTTTTCTCGATACCTGATTTCCCCAAACTTATCCAGCTGTAATTGCAATACATTTCCTGAGTGAACTGCACGGATAAATTTTGGATTACGGCAATTTTCTAAAATGAAAAAAAAAAACAGAAGAATGATCTATACATGGAAAAATACAGACTTCAAGCAATAACTTCTTGATGTAAAGTGACAAAAATTACTGCAAACCATATTCTTAAGTTAAACCTTTTGTAAATATAACAGAATCCTTACCCTTGGGTACAATGTGGAATTCTTTTGTTTTCAGGCACGACTCAGGGGAACTATTATATGACACCCAAATAATAGCCTTTTTATCTTGACGGAGTTTATTCATACCGAGTTTCACATAGGTGTTAGTTGTTTCAATCACTTGACAGCTGGATTTTTCGGGCCTTAAAAAACACGTTTTTGGAAGGTTAAGTACCAAAAATATTATCGTAAAGATTAAAACCTGTGTTATTTTAAAAATATTTTTTATAACGATGTATATTTTAAGGGAACTAAATGTGCAAAAATCACTACTGTATTTCCCCATGTATAAGACGCACCTTTTTTCTAAAAATTTGGGGTCTAAAAACTAGGTGCGTCTTATACAGTGGTTGTAGATTGCAGTTACTACTTCCCAGTCTCTCCCTGCAGTCACACGGACGATTGGCCCCGCCCCTTTCTGAGTAACACCCCCTCCCTGCAGTTACACTGATTGGCCCCGCCCCCTTTCCTTATAGCGTCCACATGGCTAAGCAAGTAAGTAAAACATTTATATTTGGGCTGCTGAAAGTTAGGGGAGGTGGAGGTTAATTTAGGGGCATTTATGGTTGATGGGGTGTTTAGGGTTAATTTAGGGGCAGTTATGGTTGATGGGGTCTAAAGGGTTAATTGAGGGGCACTTAATGGATGGGAGTGATAATTATTACTTGAATTAAACATACGTACCTTTTTAGGTGTAGGATGTATTTAGTGATATTTGAAGAGGATGAGTACGGCAACCAGGAGCAATTAACATGTTTTATCATCCTATGACCAAACGAGGACTCACAGAAGAGTTTGTCTTTCCAGTCTGTAAATGAACACACTAAATAATCAAGGCATTCATAATCTCAGTCATTGAGATGATGAAGTACAACTTTTGCTTACAAAAATATTGAAATGCTCTAATAACATCGTGGCAGGGAGAAAACATAAACAGATCCACCAACAAGAAGGCCATTTGGTTTGACATAGCCCCCCCCAACAAATGGCCACCGCTCAAGGTGACAAATTCCACCATTACAGAGATCAGAGAATATTACCATTGCTTAAATATGTCTGTTGTACTAAAGTGGTTATTGAATTGAAATTAGTATACCTACATGATGCATAAATTATTAAATTCCCTATGACCAGCAGGCTGGTAAAAAAGATTTACCCCTTGACCAAATAAGACATGCATACTTACACTCAAACTCTCTCTAACACCACACAATAACATACACACTAACTCAGTAAATGTAGGTACACATAGACACTTTCCCTCTACCACTAACATTAGGCTCACTACTGCACACACTCACATTTAACACCTCAAACTAACACACAGGCCATACACGCACACATGCTCACTTCAGGGCTGCTAGAAAAGTAGTTTCGTTATGTATGCAGTCCTACCTGGTACCGGCCCTCTGAGTATCTGCCCAGTCCAGGCCTCAACACACCCACTCCATTTATACCATTTGCCCTATAGTAGCAATACAGTAGCTTGATTGAGGCTGCTGAAATCTATTTTGGCTAGATTTAAAAACAAAAATGAAAGAATGAAACCTATATTAGCGAAAAGTAACACTATAATTAAATTTTGTTACCTGGCCACAATATGGTGGTTTTGTGGTGTTTAGTATTTTCAGTTTCATTTAGCATTAAAATATTGCCGTTGCTAAGCTTCCTAAATATGTACATATTTGTTACCTCAACTACAGTAAATTGTGTTTTCTTTTTTACTCAGTTGTGGCCTTCTGCAACCCAATGGTTTCTTACACCATATCTGATTTCTACTACTCAAACATTATTAAAGAACAGTGCCACAAACCAACAGAAGGTGCGGTCAGATACCAGAAGATCAACATTCTTCTTTTTCATATATCCAATATGTCCAATTTGAAATTACATCAATTTCTAACTGCAGGCTGAAAGTTTTGACTACAAAGGTCCAGTTTCATGGACTCCAATACATTTTACTAAATGCAAATTGGTGCATGTATATAAAAGAAAACTATAATTTTCCTAATCCCTTACCTCTACTGAATACTGCTTAAGCTCATAGGACTAACAGAAGCCAATTGTATTTATGAAAGCTGGAAATTAATGTTCACACAGCATAGATGCAATAGGCTGTTTTGGTCCTACACCCGAGTACCTACTTTGTTGTTTTGTGCACCATTCACCATTCATCTATTATTTTAAGAGATAATAATCTTTGATGAAAATAAGAGAGTCTAATTTCAACCATTTTCACCAAGATCAGTCATCCATGACAAATATGGGCATTTCCCATATAAATTGCAAATTATGTAAGTCAGGGGCGTACCTAGAGTATTTGGCACATGGGGCGGATCCTGTATGTAGCACCCCCACACACACACACACTTTAAAACTGCATGGCTTTTATCATTATATCCTGGCACAGACATTGATGGTGGTACAGCATAACACATATCACTATATACTGAGGCAAACATTGACGGGGGTACAGGATAACACCTATCACTATATACTGAGGCAAACATTAACGGGGGTACAGCTTAACACCTATCACTATATACTGAAGGCAAACACTGACGGGGTACAGCATAACACCTATCACTATATACTGAGGCAAACATTGACGGGGGTAGAGCACAACACCTATCACTATATACTGAGGCAAACATTAACGGGGGTACAGCTTAACACCTATGACTATATACTGAAACAGATATATATATATATAATTGCTAACAGCAATCACACTCCTATGATGCCCATGTAGTGTTTGCCTCGGCATGATAGGAGTGTGACTATAACAATTATATATATATATATATATATATATATATATATATATATATGTTAATATTGTTATTGAATTTTTCTGGCCAGCGTGGTGGCAACCCCTGATGAGCGGCACCTTGCAAATCTGCAATTTTGAAGTACTGATTTGCCTTTTTCATAACCAGCTTTTTATCATTGTGTTTAAATAAAATGTAATATTCATGCTAATTTTAGGTATGCATTAGTTTCTTAGGGATATGATAATGAACCAAAGATATTTTCATGGAATATCTCACAGAGAGGCAATACTGTTCCCATTAGGCTTTCTGTTGATTCTTTTTAATCGCAATAAAATAATGAAACTGTAAAAGCATTTCCCTTAAGAATGACTGATATGCAGTGTCAAAATAAAATAGTTCATACAATGTACAAACACAGATCAGTGCTTACAAACTTATCATGACTGAACATTTGTTTAAAATTATTACACAGTTTCTTGTATATTACAGACCCTAAATCATAAGTCACTTGGGCTCAAAGTACCCTTACTGAATTTTCTCGTTAATCACATTAAAGTATGTAAGTGTAAATGCATTTATTGTAATTTAAAGGTTTAATTTTAATTTGAGTAACCATAGTACAAAAATATTACTAAGGACTCTGTATGGTCTGGTACAGGAGGAGATCATGGAGTGACATATATATAAATATATATATATATATATTTATATTATATATATATATATATATATATACAAAGAACACAGGGCCATGGGTGAATGGACCAGACCAATTATTTCAATCTCACCAATTGTCTCTGTCTGTTTTTATTGTAGTCCAACCTTCCACTAGTTCAACCTATGTTTGCTCTTCCTACTCACCTTGAGTCTACTTTCCAGCTGTTTCTCTACATCCTTTATTTTTCCTTCCTCCATTAAAGCAGCAACTTCTCCCATTCACCAAAGACACATATGCATAGTATGGAAAAAAATACTTTGTGAAAGGAATACATTTTTATCACATCTTTCTTGTTTTTATCCCTAAAAATGAAAGCTGTGAATGTGGAATATGTCAAATAAACAATTTAACAAAAAAATAAAATGTTTCCAAACACAGGAAACCATTATAATCCTGGCCACAGAACCACCCATGTTTCCTGTTGCATTTAAAGTAGGTGTCAATTTTACTTTTATTATACATACAACATAACTTGTTAAAGTTATTTTTCATCTTTATTTTCCACATCCGAGAGGAGAACATGCAGAGATGGTGCTACTATATACAGATTGCCCTCAATGGATGTGAGAAATAATTGTAAAAAGGTACAACTTCTTCCAGTTATAAAGTAGTAAATATTTAAGATAACAGTTTTATCTTAAATGTATTTTAAAATAAACGCATTTTACTATGTCTTTTATTTTCTTCTTTCTTTAACATGCTTTGGGGTACATGCTTCACAGAAGACTGTCCTACGAAAATGAATTTAGTGGTTTATAGTATAGATTGTAAGCTTGCAAACAGGGCCCTTTACCTAATGATGAGTATAATGTATCAGTTTTTCTTAGTCTGTTGATTCTAGTTTTCATTCCCCTTGAATATATGTACAGTAAGAAGCGCTGTGTGAATTGTTGGTGCTATATAAATAAAAGATGATAATATATTAAACATAATAATATTAATTATATGAAGAACACAATATGTGAGTGGTATGGGCTATTCAGGGCACTTTTAGGAGCTGTGTAAATCAGAGTTTTTTTTAATACAGTAGGAGCTACAGTATTGTTCAGAATTCAGATGCATGTCACGTAGAACATTTAAATGCCCTCTCTTAATAATAATGCCAACAATGATATCCTAATACCTGAAATGTACATGTCACAATCCTAGTAGTTTCTCTTTCTCCAGCGGCGATCACCTAGGGGTGGAGGTGGCTGTTAATAGCCATGAAAGGGTGAGGGAGAGGGCAGGACCTGGGCAAGTAGTGGCTGGTGCTAGACACGTGAGATCAACCCAATGCCCAGTAACTAGATCTGATTTCCTGTGTCTCTGTGCCAAACCATGAGAGTTCTCAGGCAGAACCCATTGTCTCTCCTAATATCATTTAAAATACTCCAAAAATAACATTTTCAAAGAAAGACAAACATTTGTGAAAAAATGTCTCTAACGTTATTAATGGACTTGTGTAGGTCTGCACAAACCACTACAAGGTGCTTAACTCCCATTAGGAATTGTCTATGGAGTCCATATCACAACTGAGCTTTGGCAATGTTTGTATTTTACTTAATATTAATGTCACTTAATTTGCTACAATATACTCTTCATGGAGCTTTATGTCGTGGTGCTCTAGATGTGTTAACCAGTGGGGGGGGGGGGGCAGAAAAAAACCTAGATTTTTTCTAACTAGGGGTGGGGTAGAATGGTAAGGCTAACCACGAACTTATCTGTTAAAGGCATTTATATTTAGCATGCTTTTATGTATAAACATCATCAATATGCGTACACTTCCCTATACTCACTTTTTGTTTCTGGGTGAAGTGCCCAAGCCTCTCAGGAAGGAAGCACCTGTTTACCTAATGAATTTTAGGAACTAAATACCGACTATAATAACTACCATGTTCCTTCAGTACATAGCATCTGGTGGGAGAGGAGGAAGCTGAGAACCTCCTGTATGATATATAAAAATAGTGTGCATAACAATAAATTAGAAAAGCTGGCATAACCAATAAAATACTGTGTCTTTCACAATAGTGTGTATCCAGTTCTGCCTGTCTTCACCCTTAAGCTTAGGTGAGGGTGGATTAGTGGACCTACATTAGGGCACGCATGGTTACTACAACATATGGGACATACATAAGGCTAATAAGTAAGCTTAGAAGTCATACAGCAGGTAAAAAAATAATAGTTTATCTGTTGTTATATTCTGTGAGGGATATGTATAAAGAGTGCAGGTTGTGGTGTTTTCCCCCACTTTCCTCCCTGTGTGCAGAGCCGGCCTTAGGTGTTCTGGCGCCCTGTGCGGACTACTCGTCTGGCGCCCCCCCCCATCCCAAAAAAAGAAAGGAATCAAAACTTGTAACAAAACCCCAATCACTATATACTACGCCAAACATTGATGTGGTGTAGGCCTACCACTTCATTGTCTGGCTTAGTAGTAGGGATGCACCGAAACGAATTCTGGACTGAAACCAAAAGTGCAGCATTTACCTGGCCGAAACCGAATATGACCCCCCACACACACCATAACACATAACAAAACAATTAAATAACAATATTTATATATATATATATGATTAACAGCAATCACATTCTTATCATGCCCGCAGATTCCAGGATGTACTCGTAGACTACTTGGCATGATAGGAGTATGATTGCCCTATGTACCCCGTCTCACTCCATTCTCCCTATCTACCCCCTCCTAACTATCTACCCTCTCCCTTTTTGAAGTTCACTTACCTTTCAGGAGTCTTGCGGTGGGGGTGCAAGGCCTCTGCCTCCCAGCTCTGCCACTGTATGGAACAGTATAGAGTGATGGGAGTTATGATGTACTTTAGAGCATAATAATATAATGAAAAATACATTGGAAATGGTACAGTATAACACCCATCACTCTCACACCCTTACCAATGCACACACATACCAATCCACACACATATACCAAACCACACATATATACCAATCCACACATATACTAATCCACACATATACTAATCCACACGTATACCAATCCACACGTATACC